>JAPDKZ010000050.1:0-253151 GCA_027569885.1 Aspergillus diversus
CGTATAATAAATTAAAAATTTAAAAATAATTAATAATTATTTTTTAGTTATGTAAAAAAAAACAAAAAAAAAAAAAAAAAAAAAAAAAAAAAAAAAAAAAACAAAAAAAAAAAAAAAAAAAAAAAAAAAAAAAAAAAAAAAAAAAAAAAAACCAAAAAAAAAAAAAAAAAAAAAAAAAAAAAAAAAAAAAAAACAAACTCAGAAAAACAAGAGCTAACCTTTGTCCGTAAATATCCTTCAATTTCAGAGCTTTTAATTCCCATTTTGCCCCCAGTTTGCCATGCGAGCGGTACCATAGGCACTCTTTCCTTCACTGTAACTTCCCTGTTGGGGCCTTCAATCGCCCCAACTTTATCAGGATTGTTGGTGAGGAGCCGGATTCCATGAGGGTTGGAATCCTCACCCAAACCCAGATCGACTAGGATGGCTGTAGCAAGCCCGTAACTCCTGGCATCGGCTGGATGTCGTAATAAAAGATTGGCTTCGACGGTATCCGAGCCCAGATCTTGTAGGTTGTAAGCCTTTAATTTTTCCCCAAGCCCAATCCCACGGCCCTCCTGACGAAGATAAACGATGACCCCTCCGGATGCGTTCGATGGTACAGATACGGACTGTTCGGACGCGATCTCATTCAAAGTCTCCATTGGAAAGGACATCAACCTCGCAGCTTCGTCCAGTTGTTCACCGCAGTCGCAACGAGCGGACCAAGCAGTCTCGCCTGTGTAGCATTCCGAATGTATTCGCACCAGTGGCGCTTGGCTGGGGTGTGTGCGCGTCGACTCTGCGTTATGCAGGACAGGGCCATCGGAGCCTCTATTAGCCTCCCCGACAGCCTCTGTCCTCTCATCGTACCAGCTACTGACCCGTCCAGGATGCAGCTTACCAACGTAGGCTCCGCGAATCATGCGGTCCATTTCGGTCTCCCCCGGTCGCACCTGATCCAAGCTTCGACTTCTAATATTATTGCCGAACACAATTGCTAGATGTTCCTTATTATCCAAGTCATTACGGTAGAGATGGAGGAACATCTCAGCACCGTTGGTGGTTGGTATCCGGGCGCGGACGATGCATTCCACATCAGGAAGTTGAGGAAGAAGCCTAGGGGGTTTAGAATGAGAAACGGGCTGCGACAAAGCCTGCTGGAGTAGTTTTTCGGTATTTAATGTGCCCCCGGGAGTTGCTGGAGGGGTGAAGGAAGGGGAGAGGAGCGAGGCAGGTATAGCAGGGGTTACATCACCCCGGGCATTTTCAAAGTTGGTTTGACTAGTTGAATTACTGCCACGAAGCTCGTCTACCCTACTGTTCAATGAGGTCGGTATCTGGCGATCCGGACCGAGTGAGATCTCGTCGACTGGTTGTGCAGAGGAGGCCCTTTGGGCCGGGAAAGTTGGAGAAGCGTGGGACGGTAAGTTCGCCATGGTGAGATGAATGTGCCGAGGGGCAGAAGGGTAATTCGTAGAAATCAGGATTAACGAACAATAATGACAAGGTGCATACCAGGCTCAAAAAAAAAAAAAAGGAGAGGGGGTCAATAATGGCAATTGCTTGCAAAAAGGAGGATCATAGCCGACGAGGGACACAGGCTTGGGGAAACTCTCCATCAGCCATGATTCATTTGCCATAATATTAATCAGAAGGGCTCTGCCGTCGTCGGACCGCATGTGGTTCGGCGCCTCGGAAGAGGGTGCGGGAGTTGGCGGGGGAGGATGAGTCAGCCGCTGACTGCAGCTGAGCTAAGGTCTAGTAGGTTCCATGGAAAATTCACGTCTCATACGAAATACCGATGGGAGATTGCATCCGACTCTTGTTGGTATTCTTGTTGCCAACAACTGTGAGGTAGAACAGCGTGTTTGAAGAGTATCTTAACACTAATAATAATGTTGAAAATCGATTAACTCGGAACGCCTTTGCCCTTCAAACTAGACCGATCCATTTAAAGAAAAAAAAATAGAAAAAGAATTTAAAAGAGAGTGATAGTAAAACATGAAATAAAAAGTATGTATGAAGCTCCGTCGGATAATTGCTCGTCCAGCCCTTACTTCCCGGGAATGTCGAGGACGAATCGGCGGTCCACTTCCATCTCCTTATCATCCTCCTCGCCCTCGAATTTAAGGCGATAGGCATCCTTTTTAGACCCCATAACCTCTGCCCGGTAAAAGGTCGTTGTATCGGGATACCTTGCTAGGACTTGCTTCCCCACCGAGAACGAGGGGAGGGTTGATCCCATCCGAGGGATTGGGATCAAAGACGCAGCTGTAGTTTTATAGACAGCGCCCTGTTCACCGTTCTCGTTGGGCTCGGGATCTTGAACATCGTATCTTGATAGAGAAAACCCCAGTCAATTTCTGTAGGCAGGAAAGCAGAAAAACTCATAACCTACCGCTTTTTGAGCCCCTCACCTGAGATTCCCTTAATGATGCATTGGATCCCCTCTCCCTCCACTCCTTGTTTGTTTTTGTTGTGCTTGAAGACTACCTCTGCTCCGACGGTGAGTTGCCCAGTGCGCTCTGCGAGTGTGCCTTTGACACTCTCGGCGCCATCTTCTAGCTTGACATGCACGTTATCTCGGCTGTCGCGGCCCTCACGGACTTGCGTACTAGATACGCTAGTGCTGCGCTGGGCGCCTCCCTTGCCACGGCTGCCTTTATCTGATAGCGTGCCTGAGGGCCCAGGGGAATCCGTGGCCGATCCGTCCATTTCATTTCTCTTCTTCCGGGATTTAGAAAGAGATACGGCACGGTTCATAGGTGCTTCCGCTTCGGATGCCTGGCGAAGCGCAGTCAGGAGCCCCAAGTTTTTGATCACATCGCTTGGTTCATCTTGGAGAATAGCCCTTTCCTCTTCGCACAGCTTGAGCATTTGTCTATAGAGACTATCTAGCTGGTTGTGCTCGTTGAGGGTCGGCTCTGTAATAATGTTAATTCATCAATATACCATATACAAGACGATCACGCGAACAAAAAAGCAGATCAAACGAGAGAGGTGGGGGTTTATAAACATAGGCATAGGCCCTATAAGGCCACAGATATAGCCAAAAAAGTAGGGGAAAAACCCAAGGACTTCGAAGATATCGGAGAAAACAAATTTGCAGCTTGGATAGGTCGAGGAACATTTAAGTCTCACTAAGTGGCCAGTCCTTTGTTTGATTGAGGGAACTACGGATCAGGGGCTTGAAACGGAGAGGAGAGACCACTTACTCCCGCCCTCTTTACCAATCTTTTCATTCAAGGCTAATATCTGTTCGGACAGCACTTTCTGCTTGTCATTTTTCTCCTTTGCCTTCCGCAGGTCCTGGAGGATCTTATTCCACATGTCAGTCTCCTCATTGGCGGCCAGGCCATTGTCCCTGGGCACGGGAGGGCCTCGGGGCCGGTTCCGTGACATCTCCTGGGGAGGATCCTGTGTTTGAGCGATGGACAGCACCAGCCCCTGTCCGGGATTACAGGTTTCGGCGGTTGTTGTCGCTGCCTCGGGAGCCTTCTGCTTCTCAAGTTCCAGAGCAGCCCATTCAAAAGCCGACACAATCTCAGAGCGTTGGGCACTCCGAGTTCCACGAGCAGCACCGTGTCGTAAACTGTGCGGACGGCCTCCAGATCCGCTTTGCGGGGACTCCAAATGTTGACTTGTCGCAGAGTCGCGCGATGTTGACCGGGATTCGGGTTGACGGCGGCTCTTCTTGGCGGTGGTGCTCGAAGTGGGCAAGCGCTTGACGCTCCATGTCGGTCTCTGATTGGCGGGATGCATTGTCACGGGGTGACTAAAGAGGCAACTAAAATCGTGGAACGGATGCGGTCAGCCAAATCGGGTACGGAGTATAGTAATTTCGGACTGAGGGGTAGAAAAAGTGGCGGGGTGGGTGGGAAGCTGGCGAAACAGAAGAAGATAAAAACCTTTTGCAGCTTCTGAGATAGAGAGAAAGGCTCAGTGATCCGAAGAATCAATAGAACATAAAGAACAGCCCACTGGGAGGCAGGTGCATCCCCCAACAAATCCCTCATTCAATTGATAGCGAATTGAACACCCACCGGCTGCTACAGCTTGTTCGTGCTTTAACTCGGTCTACCATCGAGCTCTCTTTGGGTCTCATCGATAATTCCGATTTTTTCTCAAGATGCAGATCCCATTACTAAGGCTACAATGTGGTAAGCTCTATCTAGGATCTTGCTTCACTCTGTTCCCCCCGTTCTGGAGCTAACGGCTGGCTCTGCGCCATCTTTATAGGAGTAAACAGCTACGATTGGGGTAGGTCCTTTCCCACCTTTTATGGCCGATCGGGTTTTCTGTCTACCACCTCATACTAAATCTCTAGTGCAGGCAAGGTTGGCCATGAGTCGGCAGCAGCAAAGTACGCTGCTACGACGGCAGCTGCCGATTTCTCGATCGATGCAGAGAAACCGTACGCAGAAGTAGGTTGCCCCTGAAAATATCTAGCTCTCGAGATGCTAAATGCTAATGGTTTGATGGTTATCTCTAGTTATGGATGGGAACACATCCTTCGCTTCCTTCCAAAGATCTCGAGACCCAACGAACCCTACTCGACCTAGTTCAGGATAATCTAGCTTTGATGTCGACGGCGGTTAGTGCACGTTATGGCGGAAAGCTCCCTTTCCTTTTTAAGGTGCTGTCTATTCGGAAAGCTCTCAGTATCCAAGCCCATCCAAATAAGAAGCTAGCAGAGGCGCTCCATGCTCGGGACCCCCGAAACTACCCAGGTAAGTTACGCGAAGTCTCAGGCGGGGGCATGGTTCCGAAAGGCATTGACCGTCTTTCCCCCAGATGACAATCATAAACCTGAAATGACCATTGCTATCACGCCTTTTGAGGGATTGTGCGGCTTCCGTCCTTTGGCCGAGATCGTCCATTTTATCAAGGCCGTCGCGCCTCTTCGTTATTTGGTGGGCGTCGAGGCCGCCACGGCGTTTGAGGATGCTGTGAGGGGTTCTGAGAGCTCGGATGACCCCATCGAGACCAGAAAGAATAAGGACGCTCTCCGCTCCCTCTTTACGACGCTGATGAAATCATCATCCGAGAATGTTGAGGCGGCTGCGAAGGAGCTCGTCGGAGCGGCGCGCAATTCCCCGGACACTTTCGCTTGTCTAGTCAACACTCCAGAAACGAACCCAAGCAACCCTGCAGAATTGGCGGCTATAACCATCCGCCTTAATGAGCAGTTTCCTAATGACATTGGCTCATTCGTTTTCTTCTTTCTCAACTTTGTCCGGCTTGCACCTGGAGAAGCTATGTTCCTGAAGGCTGATGACATCCATGCTTACATCTCGGGGGATATTATTGAGTGCATGGCGTCTTCCGACAATGTCGTACGCGCCGGTTTCACCCCCAAATTTAAGGATGTTGAAACCCTTACAGACATGCTAACGTATTCGTATGCGCCGATCGACGAGCAGAAGCTTGAGCCCACAGATTATCCGTATGTGGTGTTTAATGCCTCGGCGTACTCTAGCGCCTCGTCTTGCGCTTTGTATGATCCCCCGATCGAAGAGTTCAGCGTAGTCAAGACGGAGCTTCGACGGACCGGGGCTAAAGCGACATTCGATCCACTTACCGGGCCCAGTATTTTGATCTGCACTGGGGGAATTGGAAAGATAACCGTGGGCCATAAAACAGAAGTAGTCAAAGAAGGCTATGTCTTCTTCTTGGGCGCAAACGCTGAGTGCATCCTTGAGAAGACCGATAGTGGAGCAGACGAGGAAATTGATTTCACGACGTTCAAGGCCTTCTGTGATCTGACTGGCGAGGAGGACATGGTTAATGGACACTAATGATTTACGTTTCTTCAAAGCTATCCGTCACAAAAGTAATCCTTGTGATAATGCAATATATTCTTATGCTTACCGGGCTGTACGCACTCTGTGTTGTGTTCCCCTTTCCCCACTCCGCCGGATCCACGGTCGACGGAAAGACTCAACCGAGGTATTAAAAAAACAAGCTGCACTAATCACGATTTCTGAGCATCCTCACGGGAAAGCTTGAAGTGCGGGGAAGCAAGAAGAAGTGAGGAGGCTTTTATATCCGAAATCCATGGCCATTATTTATCCCTGTTTATCCTCCATAAATCCCATCCCTCCGACCGACTCCGTAATCGCTCTCTCCCCACTCCCACCCCTAATCTAGACGTCTGCCTCTGTTCTGAATGGCTTCTGCATTAACTGGAGAGCCCCTCTCATTCTGGGAGAAGGCTGACGCCTTCGCAGGCCAGCTCTCCGTCCTCGGGGCTGTCCTTTACAGCGCAATTACGGGCACCTTTCGAGGCAAAAGCGGCGCGAAGCAGTACAACGTCCATATAGCCCATGCCGCCGTGCGGAAGATGGTTTCTCGGCTAACCGCTAGACAACTCCAGTCAGTTTGTCACTAGATTTATTAATTATTTTCTTTTTACCTCTGCTTTGGTTACAATTAACATTATATTATCCAGGTCTCTGAACCCAACAACATCTAAAACTTATGAACAATACATGAAGGACCACGGTCTCCAACCAGAGACTGTAACACTCAAGCACGGAGCCAAGGGCCACTGGATAGGCAACAAAGACGCCAAAAATGTTGTCATCTACTACCATGGTTAGCCCGAGCCGCCTCATACATTGACCCAGAAAAAGGGGGGAAAGAAAGGGAAAGAAAGACACTAAAAATTATGCAGGTGGAGGATTCGCCCTGCCCAGCACCCCAGGCCACTTCGCCTTCTATGGCCACATTATCGAAGAACTCAACAAAAACGGCCACGACGTATCCCTCTTTTTTCTCGAATATACCCTCACTCCGCCAGCCGAGTACCCTGTGCAACTGCGCCAGGGTGTTGAAGCCCTCCGGTACATCCTGACCGACACTCACCGCGACCCCGCCAACATCATTGTCGGGGGAGACTCAGCTGGGGGAAACCTCTCCCTTGCCGTCCTCTTGCATCTGACGCACCCCCACCCGGAGATCGACCCAATCGATAGCTCCCTTGAGCCCCTGGCCGGTGTCTTCGGGTTCGCACCCTGGGTGGATTTCCGCCAAAATGGTGCCTCCTTCGAGGAGAACAAGTATAAGGATATTATCCCCGCGGACGGATTGAAGATGTGGTCGAAATCATACCTGGGGAACCGAAAACAGGGGGATGAGTGGAGTGAGCCGGCCCGAGCGCCGACCGACTGGTGGAAGGGTGTCAAGGCCCAGCAGATTCTGATCCTGGCCGGGAGGGATGAGATCTTGTTTTCAGGGATTGAAGAATTTGTTAACCGGCTCAAGGTGAGATTTACCTGAAATATCTTTTATTTAACCTCTGTGCACCTTTTTTGCATTGTGTAATAGGTTAAAAGCTCGTATCACTAACGCAACTGCCATGGTGTCACAGACGGTTGTCCCTCGAACTACTTTTATTGTCGGTTACGATGAGACTCATGTCTCACCTGTTTATAGTGCCGGTAGCCTTGGTGGGGAAACGCAGCAGGGTCGCGGTTTGAGGAACTGGATTGGAGCCCGTCTATGACGATAGATTCAGGTTGGTTTAGGATTCGAAGGCAGCTTATAATCTTTTCTTAGTCGAATATTGTAATTTGAATATTCACTGTGTAATACTTGTCTGGTTCGTTCCTGGTTTAGAAAAAACTATCCGTTTCCGAAATCTTCCTGAGTTAACAACATAACTTTTGTTTTTTCTCATTTATTTTCGCGAAGACAGCATCGGGAGGCCAGGGTGAGGTCAGTAAATCCATATCTGGCGGACCGGGTATGAGCTTCGATTGGATCGCTAATGACGCATAGTAATCCTTCTGCTCTCTATCATATATGGTAGAATTATAGAATCGCCCAGAGAGAATAGTACAGCCGCCTCGGCGTCAGATGGAAATCAATCAAACAACACCACAGAAAAACAAAGATAGAACGCAACGTAAAGCACACTTTAAGAAGACACCTTAGGAGAATACTTAGCAGCGGCCGCATCGAAAAATTCGCTCTTTTCTTGGATATCAGCCAATAAGGCATGTGACGGCTCGACTTGTTGGAGATGTCTACAAACTCTTGTTAGTAGTTGGACCTATTTGAGCGTATACAAAAGAGCGACTGATGAAGGAAAAGTGCGCCATTGAGGGATCAAAAGGGAAAGGGTGGTGGTCATACTGCTCCAATTCTTCCGTTGGCTTCCCAGCCAACACATTTAGTACAATTGTGTTAGCAATCAAGCCCGCCTCATTGGGGTATTTCTCCAGAGCGCTAGACAGTGCAGCCTCAGCCTCGGGAAGTCGACCAAGATGTATTTCAGCCACGGCCTGCCCGATAATTGAGAGCGCCGCACGGGTGCTGTCAGCCGCGGCCAATTCTTCGTAGACGTAAAACGCAGATTGGTATTTTTCACCGCCCTAAGAGGAAAAGTTAAATTTATTAGACAAGTTTCTATCATCGTTCGTAGAGAATGAGAAGTAGTCATGGGGTGAGGGGGGACGAACAACTCTCATGCCAACCCACGACTCAGCTAGATTCACCAAGAGGGAATCCTGAGCCCATCGCTTCGCCGCTTGGACTTCTTTCAAGGCCAGATCGGATCTATTCTGTTGAAGGTGGATTTGAACAATTAGGGCAACACTATTGTACACTTAGCAAATTAACTTTCTCAAAACATATGCGCCCGGCTCAGGAGGGGAAGAGAACGGGGGTAAGACGGCAATCCTTACGCCTCAAGATTTCCCTGGTGTTTGGCCAACAACGCCAAAGCGCCCTCGCTTTTCCCTTCAACCTGCAGCAGTGTTCCGCACAGGATCTGTACGGTAGAATTGTCCGGGTAATTCTCTACCAGATCTTGCGCTAAGTTCAAGGCAGACTCGGCACCTCCTGCTGTGTGCTGCGCCAGTGCCTTTATTGCGGCGAGATCGGGGGTTTCCTCTTCGCCTTCGACGTCAGCGACCACGTCTTCCGCTTGACCTAAGGCAATCTTGGCACGAAGTTGTAGGACGCGGGCCGGGAGATGGTTCTCGGGGGAAAAGGATGACGTATCGAAATCTACCACCTCTTGATATTGACCCTGGTGGAAAGCATTGTGGATGTTGATGAGTTCTGGAGATCGTAGAGAGAGAGAGAGGGAGAGAGATGTGAGAATTTGAGGTTAACCAGAGGGGCAATGCGGTGGCCACGTACCTCCCTCCGCGGAAAATGGATCCATTGTAACTAAGAGAAGAAGTTATGATTATTCTAGGTACTTTGTCTTGGGTTAATAGGCAAGTTGATGTATCGTGAATGAAAGTAGTTACGTTGTCTTCGGCGGTGAGCGGCAGGTGAGCCGAGGGGGAAAGTAAGCCGCTATGCTATGTAAGTGGTATTTTTTTGGCAGTTCAATGCAGGAGTTTACAAACATTAGAATCTACACTATGGAAATTATACATTTCACAGCTTGAAAAATCTGGAAAAATGAGCGTCCCAGCCGCAT
Source organism: Aspergillus diversus (assembly GCA_027569885.1). NCBI lineage: Eukaryota > Fungi > Ascomycota > Eurotiomycetes > Eurotiales > Aspergillaceae > Aspergillus > Aspergillus diversus. The sequence goes on from JAPDKZ010000050.1 coordinate 9,422, forward strand.
CTTTAGTATTAAAACAAGGGTTGAATACAATGACGGGCGGGTTGTCAAGAACCCAGCCTAGAGTGAGATTGGGAAACATGAACCAGCCAATAATCACCCAAACAACATCTCACTGGAAAAGGTTACTACCTCATATAGTAACTCCTGTTTAACAAAAATCCTCCACCATTTATACCTGATAATGCAACCCATTTGTCCGATAAAAAGAGGGGTACGACCTGAACCTCAAACCATGCGGGCAACTCGAATGCGAATGATAGATGACCTAGAAAGACAGAAATGAACAAGAATAAATCTCTCTCACACATACAGTAATGCAGAATGCAATAATACATGCACAGGTTAGGGGTATCGCCAGATAAAGAGTATTGAAACACAAACAGGGTTGGCCTTGGGGGAACGCCTTCCTTGATCTCACGGTTCCAGCGCGGATTTGAAGCCAGGTATCCTGCAAAAGCGAAAGGGACAACAAAACATAAAAAAAGAAACTCAAGACGGACGCAGGTGGCCATAGGTTCTGTTCAACAGTAATATGACCTAACTAACTGGAGACGCCGGGCTCCCGAAAATGATAGCAAGTGGAAATGGTGAAACAAGACAAAAGAAAACAAAAGAAAACGCCATGGTACAAAATGAAAAGTCGACAAAAAGAACAAGATAAATCATGTGGCAGTAAAGAAAGGCAATATCGGACAATGGTACGAGTGCTTAGCCTTGAATTATGATGGATCGAAGATGTTAAGCTGGGAGTGAAGCAGTAGAAGTAGTAGAAATCGTCGGTGTTAGGGCAGGAGAGGTATCCTTATCCTCTGGGGTGATCGGCGGTTCACTCGCCTTATCTGAATAAGCATCCCTATCCCTTTCAGTGGAAGAAGCACGTTTGAAGACCGTCTGCCCGATCTGACGAAGAATTCCTAACCGTTCAGCCCGCAGCTCTTCGGCATTAAGCCGTCTGACCGAGATAGGATCTTCCTTCGTGATTTTGCAGAACAAGGTTGAGAATAAATATTGATCACCGCTCCCATCATACAGCGGGAGATACCGGTAACCTTGAGAAAGGCTGGTTAGCTTAGCGGTAAATGTGGCCAATTGAACGCTGCCATTGTTTCCCGTACTGCGTCCATCCACGGAGCTCCAGACAGTCCAGCGCACAAACACCAAGTCAGGATATTTGGTTTCCAACGACAAACGGAATTTATCGTTGAAAATTGGGCTATAGCCGTTCCTTTGCTCTATCTTCGTTCGCCGACGATGCGGATAACCAATTCCAGACATGCCGTTTCGCGCCGAGGCATTCATGCCACCCTCCCCAAAAACAAAACTTTGGCCACGATCATCTGCACTAAACATCTCGATTTCGACATACGGATTGATATTTCCATCGGGTGCGATGCCGCGGGGCCTAGGAAGTTGCTGCGCTGAAATCACGTCCACCGAAAATCGTACTATTTTGCGTTCAGTGGTCTTCATACCGTCAGCGGACGGGGCGGTCACGCAACGAAGGGACTCTGGTTTGAGAACATATCCGGTGCGATCGCTCCCTGCAGCAAACATGGCCTGATTGAGCTGCATTCCAATATCGTAGGTTTGCCAGTTCAGTGCCGCCATTTGGACGCCACGGCGCCAGAATTTAAGCGGGTCAAAGTTGGAGGACCGTAAGCGGAACCCGGAGGGATATACTCGAGTGAAATATTTTCGGTTATGCCTCTCAAAAAGGGCCTTGTTCTCGGCGTCACGGCAGATACTTTCAAAAGATCGCTCAGCAAAAGAATATATATGGTTATATCGTTGGCTTTCAGCTGAGTGGAAACTGTGCCACTTGTAGCCTCGGGTATAGACTCCCAAATCCGATAGAGGCTTGGTAATTTTGCTCTTCTGGCGCCGCTTTCGCTCTTTTTTAACTGACACCATTGCGCTATCGCTATCCTCCGTCGCGCTGCTCATACTAGTGGTAGTGAAAGACCGTCGGTCTGGTGCCAGAAACGGGCCGACACCATCTGGGCCGATCGTAGGAGGACTGGAGAGTGAGGGGGTGAATGGAATGACGGGCCCTTCAGGAACCGACGGGCGCATAAACGGAGAGCTAGAGCTTCGTTTACGACCAGTAGTAAGAAAAGAGCTTCCCGATTCCTGGCGCATATTGCCTTGCACCTCGTCGCATGTTTTAACTTTGATCAAAATACGACGCTTGAGTTCTTCGGGCGATGGAAGCACGAATGCGTTTGTCAAAAGTGGCTCAAGAATAAGCTGTTCTCCAAAGCCGTCCTTCATAATTTTCACCATCGCGAGCTGCTGTTCTGGGTTGCAATGCACTTCCAGAGATATGATCAGGGGAAAATCGGTGGTAATGAACGCATACCGGTTGATCACAGTGATGCAGTCGGCAAACAGAACGCTCGTGGTCAAAGTCCTTCCATGGGACACGATGGGTCGACCATCTGCTCCATCCCAACAATCAATCTCTATACAACGGCACCCTTGGGACAATGCGCTGATGTATGCTTCTGTGCTAGATGCACCAGCTACTTGCCGCCCCAAAAGGTAGGTATTGTGAGAGCTCGAAATAAAATACTCGTTCAGCGGCCGATTAAATTTTGACTGCGGAGCACGAGAAGCATATACCCCGTTGCAGCAGGAAGCAAGGAATGAGGAGAAGGCCTCTAAGTTCATATAATGGGTTTGATTGTCAATGGAATCCGGAAGGCTCTGTGTACGGGGCTTTGATTTTCGACTAAACTTGTCGAAGATTGAGGTCCAATAGGTTCGGTCGGAATCAACGTCTTCATTCTGCACGTCGCGAAGGAAATGCAGAAATTCGTCAACTGTTAGACCATCGCCAGAGTCGCGAACGTTGCGCTTGAATATTTCCTCCACATCCTTTCGCTCCTTCAACCGTGTAACAAAGTCTTTGAACTCCGCGAAGTTCAGCCGTCCCTTGCTATCCTGGTCCGCACTGTTGAATTGAGTGCGAAGCATATCCCTAGAACAGTTGACGTGCAAGCTATGACAAACGCTTTCCACCGCACCATAATCGAGTGTTTCGGTTTCTCCTGGTTTCAAGCCCAGAGGGAAGAACCTTGCCATCTCGCGCTGCCAGTGCGCTGTAAGAACGGCCTCATTTTGGCTAGAAACCGCTAGGCCAGTCATTAAGCCAATTCTGTATCGCGAGATGTATTCCAAAGTTGTGGTCCAGAGTTCCAGAATGCTATCATTTGGGGCAATGAGGTGGATTGTTTTGACAGGGCGTCCCTTCGATCGTTCAGCATCTGCGATAACGATTGTGAACCACCGGCTCTCAGCATCTTGCGGCACCTGGTGCTCTTCGCGATAATTCCGCGCATCTGCACCAACCCGAATCTCTCTGATATCGTCGACATAAAACCGTTTGGTGGGATTTGACGGATCCCAATAAACCTTGCCTGCATCAAGGTCTAGGAAAAAGCGCACTTGCTTCTTGCGTTTCCTAGTTACCTTGGTTAGAATCGTACCACGCTGGATAACCGAATCGACTTTGGGCGCAACAGCACCAGGATTGCGAGTAACAGCCGCAAAGCTGTCAGTGGGTAGACTAGAAGCTTCAGAGCCACGCCAGGCGCCAAGAGAATCCATCGTATCATTGCTGTTTTCCTCGTTGCTGGAATCGAGAGCGCTATCTCGACCATTCTGGGCCCCAGTCTTACTATCGCTGCGTCTGCGCATGATGACTGGGCCAGAGCTGCGGTCCCGTTTATCGTTATGTGAAGTAGACTGTCGTCGCCGGGTGAGTTTGCTTGCAGCACCTCGGGAGATCCTACGCATCAAACCAGGGCCCTTGTTAGGGTTCGAGGTGACAAGGTCACCAGAAACACCAACGCCAAGACTTCCCGGGACAGCCATAACGGAATCCCCCAGTTCAAGTGATGCGGAAGGTACAATAGGGAAGGAGGTTATTCGACCTCGGAAGGTGTCAGCAGCAGATTGAAAGGGAGTGCCCAAGGGGCTGGAATCATTTGATAGGTTGTATGTAGGTCGTAAGGAATTTGGGGTATTTGTGGAGGAAGTATATGCTGGTGCTATATTAGGAGGTATAGAAGAGTTTGGAGTGGTCGTGAGAACATGATGTAACTTGGGAGGCTCAGGGCGCGAAGTAGTGAGTTTTAAACTTGTTTGGGTGTCGCCATTAACGGCGGAAGGCGATGAAGTAGCAGCAAAGGTCATTGCGGCTATAGTGTAGATGTGCTCCGTGGTTGCAAACGTGAGATTGTAGCCCTGTTGTGAACCGTGCCAAATCTGAGTCACCTGGACTCTTCAAGGGGCGAATTAACAACGAGGCAAGAAGTAGGCAATACTATTGGTTCTGAAATAGCAGGTAAAAGCTGAAATGCAATACGAGTTAGAATCGCGAACGTGTTTGGCTGAAGTAATGTAAAAGCCACGTCCTTAGCGGTATCGCTCTGTTTTTGATATCTGCATCTTGGCCTGCCTTGAATGCAATGCGGAGAGCCCTGCCTGAGAGCGCTCGCAAGGAAGACGGGAATCAAGTTTCTGATAACAATTGAGACGGACACTGGGGTTTGTGTAACAATGGCTCCACGAAGTGGAAGCTGAGCACACTGTCGTACGTTGGCTTTAACAGCTATAATTAAGGCTGAGCACCCAGGCTTGGTCTCTTTCTGGAACCGATCTTCGTCACGTTTTCAAAATGTCTCACTTCTTTTTCCCTTTCCTTCTTTCCTTATCTTCTAAATCGAGCTTCTTGTTTTTCTTTTTTACCCCTCCTCGAATTGCCGATCCTCTAGTACGCGGGGAAAGCTGTTTTTTTCTGCAAGAATACAAGACGTGCGGAGACGGACCAATTGGCTGGTTTCGTCGTTGATGGGTTGAGGTTCCTTCCGTAGCAGGGGGGAGAAAAACGGGAACCACCAGGGCACAGAAAAATAAAAATTATTGTAAGCAAAATGAAAGTATCATGCAAGTCAAATGCCGTCTGCGCAGCGCATGTGCTTTGGTGCCAGCAGAGCCCCTCCACAAGTAGCGTTCCCGACGTCAGGAATTGTGACGGAATTCTCGCCTTTGCGCCTGGTTGGCCTAATCTCGGAGGAAGGAAAAGAATAAAAAATTAAATCAGAGCCCAGGGTCAAGGCTGAGGGCTGTGGGTAATCCGCGATGAAGATTGGAGCTGCAAATGCAGGATTGCCTGCCAACACAGTGATGCAGGTGGTCTAAAGAGGAAGGATGAAGATGAGCTATCGGAGATTGGACCGAGGAGAGAATTCGTAAAGGTTGTGACTGTCTAGCGCGGGTTTGAGATGTAATTGTCCCAGTTTCCTGCACGGTTACGTGGATTTGTAGTCAAGGACCTGCAGTGAATCCGCCAGGATGGAAGTAATAAAGGTGATCAATGCGAGGACGGAAGACAGGGCCAGCGGTATTCTTCGTCCACGGACTTGGGTCACCTTCGAAAGCCAAGGAGAGGCAGATTATTCTGAGATAAAATAGGTGAAGGAGAATGTGAAATGAATCTCGAGGTTCCCCTTTTTTTAGAAGAAAAAAAAAGAGAAATTTCCGTCTAGTGATGGAGCGGCAGACGGGCTAGGAGAAGTTTAGAAAAAGGTTTTTGGCAGGCTGATTTCGAGAAACCGATGGATGTTTCAATTGAAAGAAAGCTGAAGTGGGTACTTGACTGGCGTACTGTGCTGTATTGCGGTATCGTATCAGATATCAGTACATGTATTGATACAGTAATAGTACTACTAAGTAGTAAGGAGTACTACTCTAGTACCAAGACAAGGATGTGGCGTATGTAATTTTCTTTTTTCCTTCCCATCTAATCCTGCTCTCGGATCGTATTCGGGTCCACGGATGGTGAAAATGATTATAGGGCAGGCTTGAAAAATACACTGCCTAAGTTTTTGTCCCGCCCTACGTTAGCAGGCAAATATGTAATGATGATATAACGTCAGAATGATAACAGAATGGCAGGCGGTGATACCAGCGACGAAAGCTACCATAGAGGAGAAGATGATGTTTGATCCCAACTTGGAACCGAAGAGGCTTTGTTGCTTTCCTGGGAGAAGAACGAGTATGGGGATTATAATGAATAGTGACAACCATGAAATTGAAACGATGGAAGGGAGGAGCCTTTGATATATACTCACAACTGGGAAAGGGATAATTTATCAGGTATGTTCCCCATAGCAAATCTAATACAGCGGGCCGTTGTTACTGGGCACACCTGTTGCAAGTCAAAATCGGGGAAGGTGAGTTGGTTACAACATAGCGCAAGCAAAATAGCGGCCCAAATGAAAGGGCTAATTATAATATAATAATATTTCTTTATTTTATAAGCTCCCAGGGTTGAGTTGAGAGTTTTTTATTGAACATTATGTATTGCGCTGGTTTTGACTCGATACTCGCTCTGAGCCTGCTCTGCCATCACATTCCTCCATGGATCAAGCAAGCAGCCTTATCCCTCCCTCCCAACTAGGTACTCCCTCTGATTGGCTCTCTTGGGTAATAGTTGCCATGCACAAGAGCCGCGGAATTATTACTGGTAAATTACTCCGATGAATGAAACATTATGATTCGCCTTGAGATCAACCCGAGCAGTCGTGAAGATGGCCTGATTTACCTTTCCATTGGGCGATCATCCCTTGGTGAGGCATCACTGTCAAATTTGCACGACAATAGACTGAAAATAGTGGTTTCATGTTGCACTTGAACTATCACCAGTTGATGAAGTTGGCAATCACTTTCTTCCTTGGTGCTAGGGAAAAAGGGGCGAAGGGAAGAGGAAAAGCAGATATCTGCTTGTAAAGCCCAACATTATTGGGGGTGAGATATCTCTCACTTCGCTGGTTTAAGTTTTCTTTCAAGGGCCCTAAAATTCCCACACAGTAAATCTTTCCCCTGTTGAAATAATTCTCTTTTCCTCTCATCCGATATTTTCGGGTGGGAGCGGTACAGAAAACAAAGTAAAAAGGAAAATATCCTCCAAGTCATGTGCTCTTCTTTCCATTCTCAGTAATTTTGGGAGTTGATACATGCACATCATCATCTCCAATTGCGACCTGCTTGTCATGGTAGTATCCTTCCTGACATGAATTACTCTGTATGCTGGTGTTATAAAAATTAAAGGCAAAAAAAAAAAAAATTCCACCCAGCCCAATGGTTCTCCTCGAATATTGAGAGCTTCGTCTGTGGATTGATGAGAGTTCCCAGTTTTCTCAAGATTGTTTGTGTCAGTGTGCCCCCCTTTTGTCCCACCCCTTTTCTCTTTTTTGAGATCCAAATCGACAATGTACAATTCTTCGACTCGTTGGTGAGTTGATTGTTTGGCTGATTTCTTGGAGTCATCTTCATATCCTTGTCTGCATTTTCCGCTAAGCATGCCGCGGCACTATTTCCATACTCCGTACATCCGTCACTCTATATGTAGAATCAAGTTACCATCAGAGTACTCCGTGGGCACCCAATATAGGGTATGAGCCAATCCGATAATATTATTTTATCTCAAGTTCCTCAAATCTATACATATCACCTGACAGCCAGACAAGGGGGAACAGGAAATACTTTGTCGCAAAGTGGTATGCCCTGTACTCCGTAAATCATCCAAACACATTCCACAAAATTTCATTCCGTCATGAGGGGCGGTTGGCACATTTGCAAATATCATGATCTTCATATGAGGAACAGCTCAACATTTGTCGGAGGGAACTCAAAACGGGAGGACATCGGGACAATGCCGAGTCGTCATCAACCAGCCAAAAGGGTAAAAAAGAAAAGCAGTGGATGTACGAATTTTGCCGCCCTCCCTACCTCCGTATTATTTCGAGGTAGATACCTCCGAGTCCTCTTAATCCTGTGGGTTTCAGTAATGGCGATTGGCTCCCAATTCTCCATAATTTCGAAGGTTCATACCTACTAGTAGGTACTTCGAAGTCCTCTGACGATACCGAGGAATGGTTTGGCATAATTGTCCACTCAGGACGGAGAGAGGCGGGACCAAGTGTAAAGACCTAAATGTAATCCGACGGTAAACCAGCCAATTTGAAGAAATTTCTCTTTTTTCTGCACTGAACGCGGGGTAACATGATTCCAGCACAGAGAGCCCCTGTTATCATTGGCGCTGAGGCTTGGACATGTGGCAGTGAAACAGCGAATGGGGCGGTGCGAAAAAGGGGCGAGGGGCAAAAATGGGTGGCAGGATCGCCATGACAATGAAGCGGTAAGGAAGATGAAACCATGATCTTAAACTAGCCAGTCGATCCTTGGGGGATTCTCAACGATTGTCGACATCTGATCTTTTCCCATAACTCCAATGGATACGCAATAATACAAGATCATACCACTTCAATGTCTCCATTATTGCGAATAAAATTTTGTTCTTTTTTATTTGTAGCAGTTACCGGAGTACCTATGGCTCAGGCTGTTACTACGAGAGCTCTCCACTCCAGCAGTTTTCCCTACCAATTACAGTGCCCAAGGGGAGAAGAGCGGTCAGAAATGCGCCTCCCTTCTTCCTTGGGTGTCATGCTTTGTGCTGTGATTGCGATTTGCGACTTTAGGCGACAATAATCACGGCCATGACGACAAGAGCACACAATTTTCCAGTGTGTTTCTTTTTCTCTGCCCTATGAAACTCTGGTTCTTGGAGCATTACTTGGCTCTCAGCTGTGGCTGCCTGGGTCTTGGCATTAATGAACTGCACTGTTCGTTTGAGGACTGCGGAGTCTGATACCTAGTATTTTCGGACAAGGTCATGAGGAGCCTGATGGACGAGGTATTATTCTGTGGTTGATCTAATATTGCTCATTAATTTTCTTTTACAAAAGAATTTAATCTCATTCTCAAGGAGCTCATCTCAGAAAATTAGTGTCTCGGAGCCTACCAGCGCTATTTTGACCGCTGAGGTGCTGCGACGCCAACCAAAAGGCAACAGAATGGTCATCTGGGAACCTCGTTAACCCCGCCCATTTAGAAACTCTCTGCAAACTATTAGTACAATTATCCCGGGGCCCTTTCTATTTTTACCTTATCTCAATCTCTTGTTCCCGTTTATTCCTGTCTTTGTTTGGCGGAGCCTGCTGGCTCAAGATAAGTTCTCGGTAAATATATCTTCGGAATCTTGTACAATGGCGCAACAAGGAGAAAAATACCACGTACCCCGGTGAGGTGGTAAAGTACTTAGTAGTAGTATAGTAGTGCTAGTAATCTGAGTCTCTCTTTTTTAATACGTAGTAGCTCCTACTAGTAAGTAACTTGAATGAACCAATGATATGCAATAGATAGTATTATCTTGTAAAGACTCAAGATACTGCTACTGAGAAGAAGGTGGAAGTTACAGTATATATGATTTTGTGTCCTTTTGCTAGAAAATACATGAACAGCCTTGCCAAATAATTTTTTTCTTCTGCAGTAACAAATTCATCGAAAGTGCCAAAGAAGAAAATGAAACCTTATCAAATTTTGTCTCAGCCTGTTAAGAGAGTCCCCCCAAATGGTGGGCATCAATATTCGTCGAAAGTTCTTTCACCCTTCCATAAAACGAGATTGACTCTTTGGCCTAGCCTTAACCGTCCAGCCACTTTCTCTGCGTCGACCTTAGCCGTTTCTAGCTAAGTTTGTTTTCCCCTCCAATGGTAGCCACCTCGTGATGTATGTAACAGAGTCCATTCAAATCATGCTGAAGTGCTTAGTTTGTGCGGAGGGGTATAATCGGAGGATTGAAAGCAAGTAACTCGCTCGGAGCAAGACAAGAATGTTGGAGATAAGACTTTAGATTGATATCGCGGCTGTAGCGGTTGCCCACATGTATCTTGCAAACAGACATTGAAGCTACGTAAGGATGGTGATGCCAAAATGTCTCATCTTCCGTTTTATGACGCAAGGGAAACTGCATCTCTGCTTGCTTAAAATTTGTAAACTCCACTCTGACGAGGGCCAGGTGGACGCAGATCGCTATCAACGACTGATCATTGAGCAAAGGCAACTTTGGGAATTGGTCGGCGTTATGTTGGGTAACTACTTGTCGATGCCTAGGTGGTTGATGTGCGTTGTTTGGACCGGGACATAAAGAAGATAGTGTGTAGAAGAGAGGATTGCCCCTCCCTTTCAACCGAGAACTGTTACGATGATCGGAGGGGAGCGGAACAAAAGAATGGTCCTTTTCACCCTTTTGTGTGATCCTTTGAGTATGGTGTCTTGGCTTATCAGTAACTGTTTCTTTGGCATTTCTTCTGGTCTTGAAGACTTGGTCTCGTCAGATTTCAGGTGATGGCCCCCATTTAGCAGGTTGTCGCTGACAAAAATCCTGATGGTCTAAACTCAGCGCAAAAAGAGGGGCCCAACGCGAATACAATTTTCTCTCATGAGTACTCCGTCCTAGCTAATTACTCCCTGACAAGAAAGAAATCCGGAGAACAGACATTCGAGCTCATCCGATTCTTGGGACTAAAATTATTGAGCCCGTGACCACTGTCGCAAACTCTCATTCGTGTCGGGAACCCGGCTTTTCTTTGGGGTGTTACCCTCTTGCGCAATCTGCAGGTTGTATCAATGTAGTATTAATATCGATATCCTTTTAAGACTGAGCGTCTCCTGGGATAGCATCTTGATTCATGCCGAATACCTGTGTTCCTTCAGCGCGGGAATGATCCGTCCACTCACTGATTCTCTTTCTTACAGCCATCTTCCATGCCCTGCTTCCCCTCTGTTGTTGTGGTGGGCGTGACTCATTCTGCCAATCGTGAGACCTGTGGGACAGCAGCTTAAGGCACTAAGGGAGGGGCGCTAGCCCCTTTTCTTCTCTGACTTGAGGAGGCCCGGGTCTCAGGTAAGCACTGGCAGGTCAGGCTGTGCTTGACAATTCATGATCCATGATTTACTTCCTGCTTTCCTTGCCTGGAAAGCCAAGCTGGATGGAATGATTGGCCCATGAGCCCCTTCCTTGTGGGGGTTCTCTCAAACGGTGGCCCACTCTTGACAGCTTCCAAGCCTTCCATCGCGGTTTTCTCTCAGGATCTTGCATCCGAGAACTCCCTGCTTCGATCACACAAAGTCTCCTGTCTAATGAACGCCTCCAACGAACCAGGACCCCGCTCTTACCATTCAACTGAGCTTCGTGCTTCCTTTGCTGTGGGAGTCTGAAATAGATTATTAATTAATTTTACTCGAGTTTTATTTTTAAAATCCACAATCCATGGCAATACCTGTTCTCGAAGTCTTGCTTTTTCTTTGTTGCCTTCGCTTCCTTCTGCCTCCAGTCCGATGATCTGAGACGAAAAAAAAAAAAAAACCTTGATCTTGACGTGTCCGTGCACTTCAAGCCTTCAAAGTCGAAGCAAATTATTGCAAAATTGATTATAAATAATAATAAATGCAATTTGATTTACCCTCCCTCCTTTCCTCTGGTTGATCCCATATTTCCGTATCGAGCAAATAGTATTTGTGGTCACTCAATTGGCAAGTCCATGACATCATGGAGAAGGGAGCACACAACTCATTTGAAGAATTTCCCCACCAGGAAGGGAACGGCCCCTCTTTGAAGAGAGGGATAAGAAGACTGCCAGATGGCGTTTCCGCCATTGTGGTTACCAAATTACCGTACATACTAAATGCATTCGTGTACAATACAAAGGTAGTCGAAACTTCAAGTTGAAGGTCAATGATCCGTGTTTTGTTATGACGAGGTACTGGTAATTACTGCACCTGTGTATGATACCGCGGGGAACATTCAGTTTCTTCATCACCTGCTAAGTTGTTTTCATCATATCAAGATTAGATTATTATTCTTTTAGCTCTGTGTATCTTTCCTGACCCCTCTCCCTGCCCATCTTTTGGGCTTCACTGTGCAAAACAATCAGCTCCAACTCTGTAGATCAGGAGGTAATGCTCCAACTGTTACAATTTCTCATTGTTGAAAAGCAATAACTAACTTGTTACTAGTAGTAGTTACTACTACTATTAACTACTTGTAGGCGGTGCCAGTAAGTGGACGAAAACAGAAACTCTCTACGCACAGATGCAAATTTCCCAGAAAGTCGGGGGAAAAAAAGGAAATAGATCTTAATTATCCTGAGAAACATCAAGTCTTCAAGTTCTTCTAACGGTACTCCACGAGGATTCATAGAAGTCACGGACCCCAAAACACGGGAGCTCCGTCAGGGATTTATTACTTACGAGACAGCCTGGCAGTTAGCAGCCGTTCCCAACTGGATGGAACGTTGCGCCTCTTGGACCAGGATCCTCCTCATGATCGAAACATCCTGGGCGCTGGTTCTTTTGACAAAATAATCAGCATTGTCCAACACAGGTGGTAGCTCCATACGCCTTACACGATCGCATGATTTGGGATCACTGTCCACTAGTAGTTAGCAATTAAAAATTTTGTCAGGATAGCACAGAGAGATGTGACACCACTTTCTGTCATTCAGTACCTTTCTGGTTTGACTTCGGTGCAAGGTACTCATCCATACTCCTCGGTTGGGACACGGTACGGAGGAGTCAGACACGAGTCTTAGTGAGAATGTGCCGTACCTTATTTCTATTTTACCTTTCTGAACCTAATACCAACGATGAGGCCAGAGTATTATTATTTCCTTCCCGTTCACTTCCTACCCCATATGCTGCTTACTGATAATTTATGTCTGACACTTGAAACTTGCCCAAACCTCAAGAAATTTGATTTCCATAAAGATTTTAGATACCAGATGCATATAGTTTGTGGTTAAAGAGACTTTGTGCCTCAGGCGTGAACCCAGAGGAGGCCTCACCGAAGCCTCGTCTGCCCACCCTTCGATGCGTCTTCGATGCTTCAAACCTTCTTCTTTCATCCAATCCCCTCATCCAGGGAGGATGCGGCGGTGTGTGCCCTAGGATATTAGCAATGCAGCGGTCCGGTCTTATTTCTGACATCCTGTTTCCAGCTCGCCAGCCAAACAACAGGCCGTGGCTTGCTGGCAGTCCAGGCTGAGTATGATCATAATCAGCAATTTCTCCATTATTGGCAGGGAGCCTTGCATGAGCAACAGCATTTCGTTTTCAGCTCCTTCTTCTCAAGCCTCGTGATCGACAATAATCAATTTTTATTTTATTTTTCTTTCTATCTTGTCTCTGCCTGGTACGGAGTATGGACATGAGGCTTTTTATTTGCTTTTTCTCACCACTTCATTTCTCCCTGTTTATGGAGGAATTCATGACAGAAGGCAAACACAGACCTCGGATTATTATTATTAGCTCAGACTGAATCTGGGTGCTCAACTCATATATTACATATTCACTGCCAACCCATTTTGTTGGATCTTAATAATCACTATCGGCTGCGAACCAAGGTCAATGACATCAACCATCTTATCCCGGTTGTCCCAAATTTGCAATTGTCTGCACTTCTTCCGATTTTCAAATGTCGGAATGAAGTGGGGTCCTGTTCTTTAGACACACTGACTTATCAACTGACCAAATGATGGATATAAACCCATCCTTGCTGCAATGAATCACAATAAGAATACCAATCACTGCCAGGTGCAGTGGACGGAAGTTGTTACCGCTTTGGGTTAATTGAAACTCCAAGAAGCTGAGGTGGTACACCACTCTACCCACACTGGGGAATTGCGGACTTTTCCTTAGGCCCGGAAGGCACAGACCCACTGTGGCAGTTGCAATGCCGGGTGCTGCGGCATCTCTGGAGTATGGAGCGCAACTGCTGCAGTCATTATTCAGAGACGCCCTGTTCAAACCAACACTTCTTTGAGATCAATGCTTGTTGCGATTACCAATATGACAAGCGAGGCTGAGTTTTTCTAATTTCTGATTTCTAATTTTTATCCCTTTTGTTCTTTCAGGAAACAGGGAATCTGGTTGAACCAAAAAAAAAATTACAATAAACAAATCAAGTGGCATTTCTGATATATCCTGTTCAGTCAGAAAATCTTCTGATGATCACACAGTCCCAATTCTTGATACAGATGCTGCTGGTGTTATCCAAATCATTATTGCTGCCTAGCGATGACCACCCTTTCCCCGTTTCTGAGCTTGGTTTATTTATTGATTTTTCCTTTCTTTCTGTTGTTCGCTTCACCATTTGAGGGCCCATTGTTATCAAAATAGGCTACGATTGGTCCGCTAGAGATAGTTCGCTTCAGTACCCCTCAGGCCAAAATAAATGCCTTCGCTTATTTGGGCGAAGAGAGGGGTGGCTGAAGGTCGAATCAAGGGAAAAACTTCTGACTGGAACCCAGCCCCATCCTATGCATTTTATTCCCATTGCGGACAGTGGGATCCCGTTGTTGGCGGCAGCCAGTGCCTCACACACACAGAGGCTCGTATCTGTTGTTGATACCAAGTTACAACCAAAGGCCCTTTTAAGTACTACTAAGTAGTATTTTAAGACCCCAAACCTTCAAAGTTTGAAATTCCATATTATTATAATACAAATTGTAATAAGATTTTTGGTTCCTCATTATTATTCTCCCCAGACAACAATATAGAAAGAAGGATTGGTAATGGGTCTTTCCCCATCTCTTTTATTTTATTTTGCCCTTGTCGCTCCCTTCCTTAAATCCACACTTACAGAGGAGAGCCTTGGGTACTACATAGTATAACGGTCCACATATTATTTCTCTTTGAGGCTTTAGCCTCCGGTCCACCTTCGATCAGCTAAATTTAGGACACATTGTCAGGACACCCATCCAATCACCTGTATGGGTCGGTGTTTATACTGTGTTAGATATTCAGGATGGGGCTTCTCGAATCCTTCGAGAACTAATCCAAGTCATGCACAGGGATATTATTCCTATCCGCTGTGGGGTTAAAGCATGATGTCAAATTCTCTGCCACGAGGATGTTCAAGCTTCCTCAACACCTCAATTGCTGAGAAAAATTCCGAGGAACTATTATTTTCAATGGCACTTTATTTCTCACCACTCTTGCGGGGTCGCGACTCGCGGGCCCACAAATCCCGCCTTTGTGGGCAGTGGATTGAGCTTTGAATTCCTTGACATAGGTTGCCCCTGGTTATGTGGAATTCCTCTCGAAGGGGTTGAAATACGGAGTAGATGGCCATGCTGGACCTCCTTCAGCGCATGAGTTGGGCAAGAATGATTTAGCTTCATATGATGGTGGTTGATAGCTGAGGTTTTTCCCCAGCCATGCCAAACAAGTGCAATGCCAGTGTCCGCGCTCTCATGATGCCAATTCTCCTCCTGGGCGACACGTGTCTCAACTTCACTGTCCCGAAATCACGGCCATCTGAGATGAATGAATCCCTTTGGCCCCAAACCTCTTCAGTTTTGGCCTCTTGTAATACCGCTCTCATCATCCCAATTGAAGGGCCTGGTGTGCCGCATCCCACGATTCCTGGAAGCGGCACCACATCTTGGAGGGTGATTTCAAGAGAACTTGGAATTGAGTCTTGATAGAATTCCGTTGAATCAACGCACCTCCTCCTTTTTTTTTTATCACCCCCCCCCCCCCCCCCCCGGTCTTTGGCCCTCCTAATTTCGAACCGTGTACCGATCACTCCGCCTTACAGCCGCCCCCAGTTCTAATCTCCACTTTTCATTCGAAGTGCTCTCTGGAATTGCGAGATTACCAATAATTTATGCGAAACTAGTCATCAAAGAGTGAACCACTCCACAACCAAGGTGGACATCAAGTCGCTGGGCAGCCAGCCGCAGACCGATCCACGCCAATTTCCTCATCTTTGGATAGTGGATACAGTCCCCGCTTACGAATCGTCGTTCAGGCGAATTGAGCTCACATCCACAGTCGTGTTGGGACTCCTGAGCGAGCAGCTGCTGATATTGAACGATTCAATGCTTGTCTCTTTGTCTCAATAATAGCCTCTGGCTGTCATTATCTCTCTTCTCGATTTGATTCGAGATCTCCTTTTCTTTCTTTCTTTTTTCCCCACCCTTAAGACGTCACCTGTGAAAAGGCAGTGATCTTGTGTGTCCACTGAGATTTCTATCCAAAACCCTATTCATAAAATCTATCGGATGCACCGGATGCGCTCAAACTTGGTCAAGCAACCATTCGGAATAATCCTGAGCAGGCAGCTGAATTATCCGCGCTCTGACGGCCTCAAAAAACCCCTAAGAAGCCCAGGCGAGAAAAAAAGGCCAAGAATCTGAGGAAACAATAGAAAGAGGCGAGATGAGACTTTTCATCACTTGTGCATAACGGGCCCACCCCTCCCCCTTCCACCATAGTGACCGCACTGATACCAGAGTCCAGATCCAGCCTTTTGGAAAAGTATAAGCCGCTTCGGCTGAGACCTTGCATTCCTAACGGTTGGGGGTAAAATCCAAACAACACGTTGGATGCCATGCTAGTGTCTGCGTCCGTGTATTCCGGTTGTTTAACCATGTCCATACCAGACCTCGCGTCATGAAACACGTTGGGGAAGCTGGGTATGTGGGCAACTACGGGAAAGGGGAAGATCCCTTAATTATAACTGAAATTAATTAGGGAATCCGACACACTATCATATGATGATAGCAGAGGCTCAACACAGCATCCTTACTTGAACAGGTGATGTGCCCGTCATCTGGATTCCAGGCGGAATGATCATGTTTCTATCTTTCATATCACGGTGGACGGCGGCGAGGTAAGCAACATACTAAATGAAAGACGTTGCAAATCATTTAACAGATCCCGGTAGGGGAAAATAGCGAATCTGTAGATCAGTTAGCCGGAAGGGGTGAATTGTTAGGCGATCCTGTGGATAAGGAAGGGAAACGGGGTCTTCTCGACAAGCAAGGGAAGGGAAACAGCTACTCTGCTATTTTGAAAGGTAAAGAATACTAAGGAATTTCCTGATAAGTCCAATGCCAATACAGTTCACCATGACCGTCTATTTCTCCCTCTTCTTTTTCTTCTTTTTCTTCTCGCCTATCTATTGATATGAATTCGACGAGATTGGGCAATTGGGGGGTTTCGATTTAAATCTCATGATGTTTTCCTATCTCCGCTTTTATCTCTGAGGGAGAAAATAGAGTCACCATCGTTAGAACTTGTGGATTTGGCTGAACATAAATGAGCCTCGACAGGCCGCACGTAGGGTGTACGTATAGTGTTAATTGCTCATTAAAATGAGTCGTGTTTTACTCTATTGTGGTTGTTCGAGGACTTACACCTATATATGCTGATGACACAAATGCGCTTTCCTGGGATGACAGAAGTTGGAATAGCAAGGACCATTCAATGTCAGTTCGATTTTATGATCAAAAGTTTTAACCCATAAAGTTCTGATAGCATATACAGTTTATGGAAATTAGATGGATTGGATTTGCGTTTCTATAACATGAATATAAAATCAGATCGTCGTTTGGTAAATAATCTTATAATATACTCGATATGAACAACTGCCCTGTTTCATAGAGTTGTTCCATAATATTGGGCCCTAGAGTTTCCTCTGCACAGTTGTCAATCTATTTAAATGTGAATCTTCTAATGGCCATAGACATGTTTATGATGAGGGCGGTGTTGGCCAGGGGACGCGCATGCGGATGGGAGGGCATATGGTGGCGTGGGCGAAGCCGTAGATGAGAAAGTGGGAGAGAAAGAAGAAAGAACAGAAGAGGTAGGCGTAGATGAAGGTGTAGGAGTAGGAACAGATAGTATTGACCTTGGTGTAGACACGGACGCGGATTGAAATGGCGCCGGACTCACCACTGAATAGACACTCGAGGCACTATCGCTGCCGAGTTTGCCAACGCGTTCAGAAAATGCCGTCATTAGCTACAGAGGTTGCAGTTGAGTTGGACAGGGTATTAGGACTGCATGAGCGTCCTAGCGCAGACGAGCAGAGAGGCTCATTATCAGGTTCCACGACAAAGATGGATCCGGCACCCTCGCCATTGTAGGCGTTATTCACGTCTTCAAAAGAAATTACCCTCAACCAGGACATTGGCCTCTTCGGAAACATCAAAGGCATGACCAGGGTCATCATACCAGTAGTTATTAAAAACATGCCAAAAGCTGGGGCCTCCAATCTTTGGGGAACGGCCGGATGTATGATGAATGAGGTTATTGGCAAATGTGACCTAATCTAATAACAAGGATGATTAGGATGGGGAAATGACTATGCGAATTGTGAAGGCATAAATTTACATGGTCCAATAGTGGTGTCCATCACAGGAAGCAGACCAACTGGTCTGGCCATCAAACTCACAATTTGAGACGGTGATATGGCCACCTATATATTTAGTCAGTCCGAACAGACGTTAAGTGCGATGACAGAGAAGGTAATGCAAGGATAGGCGAATTAACTTGGTCCAAATCCAGTTACCAACAACTGGCGACCGATCAAGGAGAACTTTACATGATCAATCCAGACCATATCGGCATCATCAATGGAAATGGCATCGCCCCCCCAGATCAATTCAGGGTTGAGATCAGTGATATGGATGTTTTGGATGATGATATTGCTCACATTGTTGGTAAGACGCAGGCCGTTTCCACGGATCACCGCAGCGTTGCCAACATCAACCACCGATTTGTTTGAGCCCACATAGAGACTGCTGGCCTGGTCATACGTGCAGGTGATCTTTGGAGAATCTCCGCACCACCCAATATCCACGTCAATAGTGTTTTGACCCGTGTTACCGCAGGTATTAGATGCCGGAATACAGCACGAGCAATCCACGCAGAGGTCTCCGAGGAAGCTGAACTCCCTATCGATTAATATCACTCGATATCACTCGAGGCACATCATCAGCAAGCTACTCAGCTAGCTGAGTGGTGTCCGCTGGAGCCGCTGGGGTGGCATCGCCACCACCGGTGGTGCCTGCAGCAAAACCGAATGGGACATGAGAGAAGCCCTGGGCCTGAACTGTAGACCTAAGAAGGTGGATAGAGCGAGGACAGAGTGCACGAGGGCCATCATTACAGGAGACCAACAATAATAACGCTACTCTCTTTAAAAGAATCTTTAAAACAAATAGCAAGCCATCGAGCACGGACACCTCGAGAGGAAGGCCCTCATATTTTATACTAGCGGTAAAAGGCCTAAGGGAAAAAAGAGAGTAAAGATTTTACACTTAGCCGAGTCATGCTCTTTGTGGTGGATTTGTCAACATGAAACGGATGAAATCCTCTCAAGAAACTAGTTCGGAGCGCTAAGGAGGTTTCCCAAATGTTTTCTCCAAATCGGTTCGGCATCCCATCACAAACGACGGCGTTCTCGCTGCTCCGTCGGGCCCTCACAGCTTGGGACCAAGAATGGTGAAACAAGCTCTCCATCAAAGGAGTATCCAGGGTCTCTATAGGTTTCACCTTGTGGTGAACTAAAAAGGCGATGAAATGAAGAAGAATAATATTGACATGAGAAAAATTGGACTGTGGATTGGGTAACTGAAGTGCTTTCTATATTAAGAAGTTGTTGTATGCAAGAATTGTCTTAATCATGTTCACTCCAACAACTTTTTGCGCGTCTTTGTATTAAACAAAAACAAAATAAATTAATAAAAATATTATATATTTAAGGATTAGTATTATATTTAACAAACTATGATACAACACCTAAAAATATTTTTTTACTGAGTCAAACACTAAAAAGTGGGAATTTATCAAGATATATCTACCTGTATTTTTTGAAAAAATCCGCGCTAGTTATTTCCGCATTTCCAAGATTTTAAATTTATTTTAAAGAAGGAAAGTAGTTTTATTTAATTATCATACATATGAAATTAATATAATTTATAACTTTTAAAGTATAAAGTATCAAGACATGTAACAATTCGCTGGGGTAACCTGCATCAAAGTCACCTGCTCCCCCGTGACATTTTTCGTGTTGCATCTTTGCTTCAACCCCATTAATTGACTATTCTTGCCGTCAGCCTTCTATGCCATCATCATACTCCCTCAACCCCGAACAAATATTCACTAAGAGGTCTTCTGCTATCAAGATGGGCCCCCCCAAGCCAGTAGATTCCGACTTCACCAAATCTTTGCCGAAGATCGAGGTATGTCAAAAACCAATACGCCACCCTCAACAAATCCATAAGTAACCTTGCTGATTGGGGATATAGTTACATGCTCATCTGAGCGGCAGTATTAGCCGCCAATGCCTCCATGAGATATGGCTCAAAAAATCAGCGCGTGATCCGGGATTCGGCGTAGAGGATCCGTTGGTGATAATGCCGCCAGGAAAGGTGGATTTTTCTCTCAACAAGTAGGTTCAATCCAATACATATATTTCCATCCAGGAGAGATTTCTACGGGGAAATGGCACAGCAAGAAAAAGGAGGAGCTCCCATTTGCCAAGAAGCGGAGGAGGATAGGAAATAAAAATAAGATTGCAAACTCTGAAGAACTCTCCAAAAGCTTCTTCCAAGTTTTCTCGAAATCCATTTACCATCTTTGCAATGATCTCGAAAGCATAGCATACGCTACGGAGTCGGTTCTCCAATCTTTTCTTAAAGATGGTGTACGATATCTAGAACTCCGCACCATCCCGCGTGCACCGCCCGGGTCCTCCTTCACCAGAGAGGAATACATCTCCACAATCCTCGATACCATCCAGACATTCAAAAGCAAGAACTCACAGATGTCGGTCTATCTCATCCTTGCGATCGACCGCGGTACTACTACTACTTCTGCCCAAGCAACTGAGATCGTTGACCTGGCTATCGCCAACAGGGCACTTGGCGTTGTTGGTGTCGACCTTTGTGGAAATCCAACCAAGGGTGACGTGTCAGTCTGCCGGGATGCGTTCGTGAAGGCCAAGGCGTATGGGCTCGGCATAACATTGCATTTCGCTGAAGTGCCGTCTCCCCCTGTTCCGGACGAGCTGGGTACGCTATTATCATTTCAGCCAGATCGCCTCGGACACGTTATTCATGTTCCAGATAATCTCAAGACTGAGATTGCACAGAAACGCCTGGGGTTGGAACTGTGCATGTCGTGTAATGTTCATGCGAGGATGTTCGACGGCGGATTCTTGGATCATCAGTTTGGATACTGGCGACATGAGCATTGTCCTGTCGCTTTGTGTGTGGGTTCTTCTCTCTCGTCGCGGATTTCCCGTTTTGGCCTCCCTGAGATGGGACACGCTAACAGCTTCTAGACCGATGACATTGGTTTCTTCTGTAGTCCTGTATCTAATGAGTACATGCTAGCCTCTGAGCACTTCCAGCTCAATCGCGCAGAAGTCCTTAGCATTTGCAGAAAATCCGTTGACATGATTTTTGGGGGAGAGGCTGAAAAACAACGCATGAGGCGACTACTGAACCAATTTGAGTCAAACTCTACTTAGTGATCATACGAATCCAGGCTTAAATAGGCAGGGTATCATTATTCTAGTCTTTATCATGAACTTCGTTAAGGTATATCACGGGGTAAATGAAATATTTTTAACCTTGCCACCGGAACCTGCCCTCCTTCAGCGTCTCGACGACCCCGACTGGCATAAACTCCCGGTTTACTGCTGCCAGACTTCCATATTTTCTCACCATTCCATCTTGGTACAGTTCTGCCGTCCACCGCCAATATGGCGACATGGTAGACCATTCATTTGAGATGACGTTCCGATTGTTTGTGCCCTTGAAAATTTCTTCGCCCAACAACATTTGGCATCCCTGCATCCCCGGCGTCAGGTGGGCACTGGCCTCCTCCGGAACTCGTATTAGATCCGTGTACGCTTGTAAAAGTGGACGACTGTAAGACTCTGCATGCTTCATGTATTCATTTAAAGACATAAATGCGTCAGGGATATCAATGTCGTCTGGGAGCCTCGTTGAATGAGGGTTGGGTGAGCCGTGTTTCTCAAAATACTCCTTCTCAGATTGATAGTTCGCCTCCACCTCAAGAATGGCTTTCTGGAGCCGTCGCCGGGGGGTCATTTTGATGTTCTCTCTCGTAGCCAGGAGAGAGATATAGGGGTTGAGGAGGCCTAAGCCACCGAGCTCTATAGGAAAATAGAATAATCCTTCGGGAATATCGTGGACGTCAAACCGGTCCGCAATCATTTCCCTCAAGTGATCGGTCACGCCACTGTGAATGCCACTCTTACTATCTGGGAATAAAGTGCGCTCCACATGGCTCAGGGTCGAGATCGCCATGTCGATGTGTTCTCTACCAAAACAAATGGCCGCCTTGGCAAAGTTGTTCGCGAAGAACCGGCCAAAGTAGCTGTTCCATGCCTGCATCCAGGCAAATACACTCTTGCATGATGAGAGTTGACATCGTAGCTCTTGAATATGATCGTCGACCATCTCCTGGTCGATGATGAATCGGTGCTGTTGAGAGTCGAATTTCAAGAAACCCCAGCGAATGTCTCCGGGAGGCAAGGGTATAGACTCTTGGGAAGTCGACATATCTGTTCTTTCCATTTCCATTACGCCAGACGTAAGAAGCCCATCGCCCTTGCTTTCTAATCGTACTGTTCCTGTCTTCTCCTCATTGAATTCAAGACCCATGATCTTAGCGAATCCTGCCATGGCATTCCACGCTTTGAGACAAGTACTCTCTTGGCCCCAAAACCAAAAGTCATCGTGCATACGGTATAAATACGCCCCATCAGTAGCTTGGTTCACTGCATAGTCCATACAAAAGAGGACGGCCTCTCCAAAAAAATCCGAGAGGGTGTGGCTCATGGGAACCCCTCGCTTGCGGACAAGAGCGGCAGGGTTTGGGCCATCTTGAACGAACTTGAGGGGGGCTTGTAAGAATGTTTGGAAGAAATCGAGCCAGTTTTGGGGGACTCCAAAATACGAGAGTACAGCGAGCATCGTGGTATGCGGAAGAGACGGCCCAAACCACTTAAAATCTGACCGGACAGCGGTAAACTTCCCATGAAGGGTGGTATGTATGATGGATTCGGTGAGTAATAGATGAAGAAGGGAGTGCTTAGTTTCCAGCGCGTTCTTCTGGGTGTTCTTCGAACTTTGGAATTCTTCGTCTCCATAGCTCGGTACATCGGCATGTAGAGAAGAAGGAAGCTGCGTCATAAAATAGTCATCTCGATAGTTCTGGTGCCGGTGTTCGTTTATATTGTTTATACCCCTTTGGGGCCGAGAACGGAGGAAGTAAAGACGACGGGACTTGTCGTGCTCCGGAATATTCTCACGCAATTTCTTCCACCCGGGTGACTCAAGAAAGGACTCAAAGGCTGAACGGAGGGCTACCGCCCATTGAAGCCCAAGGTAATGGAACATAAGACTGTCCAATAGGTCCTCATCCATGAAAACCCGGTACTTTCCATTTAGCTGGCGTCGCATTTCTACTGTGATGCCCTCCTCAGGCCACGTCCAGCTATCTAGAGATGCAAGCCGCATGTTAAGCACATCAACGACCTCTTGAGCGACAGCTTGGTTTCGTGTAAGCTCCTTTAGTATTACTGTCTTCTCTTTGCTAAGGAGATCGGATTTCTGGAGCGACTTGGCGACCCATTCGAGGTCGTCCACTGTGAACCAGGTTTTTTTTGCGGACAGCCCGGTGGCGAAGGACTTGATGCTTTCGCGAAGTTCTTTCAGGGCCTGCTGAGAGAGACCAGTCCGAGCGAATAGGCTATCGAGGTATGTACGGACGGTATCCTCGTGGACATCCTTTGCGTTGAACACAAGGGACTCCCATGTTTTTCGCTGCTCCTGCATTGCCGGCCGTCCTATCTGCACAGGGTCGGAGCCCACATCTTCATTGTCCGAGGAAAGGGGAGAGGCGGTCTTGCTTTCTAAATCCTCCAGCCATTCAGTCACTAGCCTGCTATAAAAGGAGGCATGGTCATGACTTTGTTCCATATGGTGTAGTTCTTGCTCAAGCTGGGATATCCACTCGTTCAAGCTGGCCTCGGACACTGACGGGTCATACTTGCTCTGTAAAAGGAAACGACGTATGTTAACGTATACTGCACGTTCCGTGCCGTCTTGAGCCGTGGTTTCGAAGTTTTCTGGGCGGTCTAGGTCTAGGTCTTCTTGGTCGAATGCATCGTTGGGATTGCCCTTGAGCCTAGTGACACCCTCCAAAAGGATCTGGGCCCGATATCGCAAATCGGGCGCGGCAGCAGCGGCACGAATGGTTTCATCTTTGCGTTTTTCAAACAAAGAACGCTGTTTTGAAAGTTCCTTGATTTTGGTAGCCGTGATAGACTTGAGGGTTTGAGGAAGGGCACTAGCGGAGGCCATGCTGGATATATTCCCTCTTGGTATAGCAATGAATGGACTTGAATGTTTTTTTTCTTTTGATATTAAAAGAGAAATACGTTCAGGTAAGGAGCAGCTTAAGAAACAAATCTGGAAGGGCGGGTGTCTCCAATGGAGGGAAAGATAAAAAAAAAAAAAAAAAAAAACTCGAGCACCGCAAGGAAATTTATATCTTGAATCTGAAGGATCTCTGACTAGTTCACAGTCTGGACGCGGACCAAGGAACTTGGCCTTGGAAGACTTAGATCTGTGGGGATACATTTTGAGCTAGCTGCTGCCTTACTGCATGACACGAACTCAGCCGCAATTTGACTCATTTTGGACCCCAGAGCTTATTTCATTGGACTTCTTCTCCAGAAAATAAACCAGATGACGACAGTGGCGTGTACTCAATGCAACAGCTCTCATATTGCATTTCAAGGTAGCTTTTCCCAAAAGGGACCCCGACACTCCTAAGATTCCAACGCGTTACAACCGCGAGCACTACCCTCGCAATGACAAGCAAAACGAGATCTCTCCCAACACAAACACGCGGGCCTTTGCCGAAGGCAACTAATTTGATATCCATCTTCCGTCGATGTTGTTCGTCCCCCAGCCATCGCTGGGGAAGCCATTGGTTGGAGTCTTCTCCCCATATTTCTCGAGACCGGCCTAGCACATATGTATTCGCAGACACTGTGGTTCCTACTGGAAGTGGATCCCGGAGGCCAGGGAGAGCAGTTTCAGCCCCAGGCATTATTACTCGAGGGAAGGCTGTGGGAAACGCGGCGCTATAGCGCAGAGTCTCTTTGATTACAGCCTGAAGCTCTGATGGAAATGAGGCAAACAATGAAGAGCCTTTCGCTGCCGATGCTTCTTTTTGGAGGATTTTCTGCCACTTCTGTCCCTCATCTGTTCCCAATTGGAACAGTAATGCTGTAAGTACCGCAGCCGTACTCCCTGGACCCGCAAATACCAGATTTGACGCCTCCGCCACGAGCTCGGCGGGGGTCATGCAGCTCATTCCATCGCCAGGGACTTCCAACCAACTTTTCACTATCCCAGGTTGAGCGGATTGTATGAATTTCTCCGGATATCGGGTAACTGCTATATGTCCCGCAGTCAAAACAGCCGATAGACTAACCATCTCCCCATCCCCATTATATCTCGGTTTTCGGAAAAAGTAGTCAGCGGGGCGGGTGTTCATAATCCAGCCAAAGAGAGGCCAAAGGGAGCAGCTCCATGCAATCTTGTTGATATTGCGAATATCGGAGCATATACCACCCGCGACGCTGCTGTCTGTAAATGGATGCGAAGGAAGAGCAGGGCCAAATAAGGTCTCAAGCATGACGTCCATCGTAAACTGATGGACTAGTGGAGCTATGTTGAGTGTTGCTTTTGTATTATCTGCTGGAGCCTGCCCTGACACACTGGATAATACACCCAACCGCGAAAGAAAAATATCCACATGCTTCTCGATTATTGGACCATACCTGGATACCTTAACGCTGGTGAAAGCAGGCCCCACAACTTTTCTTTTTTTTTTCGCGATGGAGAGCATCGGTCTTCGTGGAAAAAATGCTTCGAGTGCCAACAGCGTTGCCTCGGCCGAACGTATAAAAATCGCTTTTCTCAATCAATTTGTTCCCTGCATATATAGCCTCGAAATCTTCCAAATGTGAGAATGAGAGCCAGTTGGGAGCAACTCTGACCACCCGCCCATATTTCTCATGCAGGCGTTGCTCTGATAGGTGATGTTGGCCGCCAAGGAAATTTAGAAACCTCCTGGGATAAGCACGTTGTGTTAGCTTCAATATAGTCTCTTTAAGCCTGTGATATTGGTAGGATAAACAGACCATATATTAGTGAAACGAGCCCAAAATGGCCCGGGGTAGTGGGCAAGAGGATGAAAGTAGCATAGATAGACTATGCGGGACACCGCACCGGCCAGCCCGATCTGGATGAGGATAGCGAATATCATTGCTATGGTAGAGACTCCTTGCTGTAATAATTCAATAAATTACCCCCTCGTGTGAGTGAGAAGAGGGAATGAGATCTGTCAGTCACGTGTGTCATCATCCATGTTTCACTGCATCCTGGGGGATTATGCAGGAATCCGACTGGACTAGGAGGGTTGGGAAACTGTATCATACCTACGTAGATGGGTTATAGAATGAATCCTGAGAACCGGAAGTATAATTCATCCCTAGGGGGGGGGGTTGTAAATCGCAGAAACTAGATACTATGGTATGAGGAGGTATCGACAATCCTCAGTTCTTTTCTTCTCTCTTTATCATACACAGTGAGTACAAGTTCGACATCGTGTGGTTGGTTTAAATTTTAGTTCGGCTTTTGTAATTATTTTTTAACATTGAAGTAAGCGACAATTGTGGTCATTAGGATAGACTATCAACAGTATATTCGAGCTACACAGTAGCTGAAAAGAGAGGGAAAAGCGAAATTCATATCTCATATATTAAACGGCGGCAGCCGACCCTGCTTTTAAGCCTTTGTGATCGGCTGAAGGAGGGTCAAAACCTAAAGGTTTTCCGGTGGCGCGCAACTCATCGGGGTCAATGTCCTGCCCGTCTGCAACTGATAGTTCATCGGTGTCTATGTTGACTTCGTGCCATGTTTCGCTAGTGGCCGGGATGGGGAATATACGGGTCAGGGCGTAGTACATGCCAAATGAGACGATGAACCCAGAGAAGTAATTAACATTGTAAATGTATTGAGCACCCACTGGTACTTTGCGACCAACGGCGCCTGCGAACCCGACGATGTTGATGATAATTCCCGAAAGGTATGAGGCATATCCTTGCCAGGAAAAGCCATAGTTAAAGCGGTAGACGGAATCCTTGCTGCCACTGTATAAATCCGCTATTTGCAGATATCCCTTCCGAACCAAGTAGTAGTCACAAATCATGGGGCCTGCAATCGAGGAAAGAAAAATCGAATACGCGGATAGATAGGTGGTGAATTGGTTGGAGTCAGATACTAAATTCCACTATATATTAAGAAATTTTGTTAGTTTCACACTGTAAAAGGCAAACACCAAGGTCAAGTTTTGTGCAGACTGCATTACATACGGGACACATGGCTAAACCAACAGCAGCACAGATATAACTACCCCGTCTGATATTCAGATAACGCGGTAGTAAAGCGGTCATATCAGTACCTGCGGAAACTGAGTTTGCAGATATATTTGTTCCCAGCTGAGCTAAAGCAAATCCAGTGGCGATCACAAAGATTCCGAAACGCTCAGCTGAGCTAGCACCCTCCAAGAATCTTCCTAAAAGATCAAGGGGGTTCCAGATAGCTGGACCACCGAATATAACCGCAGAAGATGAAGAGGCGATGATTCCAATAAAAGACGTGATCCCAAAGCCAATAGGGATGGTGAAAAGCTGTGACCACAATGCATCTTTAGGTTTGCGTGCAAATCGAGAAAAGTCAGGATCGTTCACAATCAGGGTAGCAAAGTTACCCAGGCAGGTCATGACCGCTTTTACAACTGCCCAGGCCAGTGCGCTTCCATGAGCTGTGTTAGGCTGGTCTACGATTGGTCCAATTCCATTGGCACGGGAAATCGACCACGCAAAGAAAGCGATGGCAGCAATCGGGGAATAAATTGCCTTCGCCGTGAAAAGGTGTCGGAGCTTATGGACAGGAAACCAAAGAGCGGGCAAAGAGAGGAGCCAGAAGAGGAAGAAGCTCAGGAAGTTCTTGGTATCTACCCCAGAACTAGCGGCGATGCCGTTGGGAAGATTGTTGTAGCTGGGCCAAATTGCCCGAATCATCAATGTCACGCATTGGCCTTGTTCAGAAGTTAGATCTCTCCGATACTGTTGCATAACAATGAACTACTCCGGTTAAGCCCAAAATACTCACCTCCAATGTACCCCTGAACACCATACCAAATTACCGCCATGACCGTTCGGTTCAAGACCGGCCATAACGAACCCCAAACCCCGAATGTTGATCGGGCAGCAACAGGGAAAGATATGTGGTAAACCGCACCGATGCGACCAGTCAAGCATACAAAGACAGCGGCGATGAAGTACCCAAACCAGACACAAATCCAAGATTGCCACCAGGACAAGCCGTCAACTATCATGGCCGAGGATATCATCCATGTGTTCTATACCAGTGACAACTCATTAGTCTATCACTTGGGTAATTAACAAATGGGTGAAGACTCACAATATTCAGCGAGTCTGCAATCCAAAACGCAATGAAGTTATACCAGTTCCATTGGCGGCGCTCAGGTTCCACTATTAGTCGCAAATATGACCGTCTTAGCTTTTCCGCAAGAATTTTATCAAAATATCGGGGGCTTCCCCGGTGGGAAAAGAAGAAAAAAAAGCTTCCAAAATCTCACCTGGTTTCAAGTCATGGTTCGTTAACATCAATTCAGTGTTGGATAACCCCGTTTCTGCTTCCACCTCCAGCTTCTCGAGCCATCGTTCTACTAGAGGCATTTTTCAGCCCAGATAATTAGAAGGGGGATACTCCTATATCTCGGCGTGGAAGAAAATATCAGGAATAAAAATGACGGGTGGTTGACGAAAAGAAAGACGCTCCTCCTGGTAGGATGACAATGATGCGACAAGAGCCAGCCAAAGATACCTGCTAGGTAGATGGCAATAGCTACTAGTTAGTCAATTCGAGGAAATATAAGGAGAAAGCGGGAAAACGGACGAGAACGTGGGAAGGGGGGGGGGGAAGAAGAAGGCAAATGGCTGGCCCATTTTATTTAAGGAACGAAGAGGATAAGGAATATTATCTTGATATCAGGTATTTTGGCTCTGGGGTGTTGCAACATCGTCATCGTGAACATGGTTGATCCAATCACCCACACCCACGGGCGCCGCAAACCGATACAAAAGGTTTGCAGACGGTATGGCTCGGGGCCACGAGGTGGAGTCTCTTTGATAAGGAACGAGGGGAATTGGTCAAAGGATCCAAAGATCGGCTGCATCCCTGCCTGCAATTGCATGGCCATCATAATGGACATCCCTTATCACCCTCCATCAGCCGTTCTTCGGGGTCCTGAGCGCTAGTGATTTTCATTGCTCGATTGAGTCGAGTAAGAGTAAGCCGTTATCAGTGGAAGCGGTTGGCTTGAGCTGCCCCAGCTGCTCCACCGACGTCCTCCGCATTCGAGTCCTAACCACTCAGCGACGTCATACCGTTCGCCGAGCGCGCCGAGCATATCTCGTCTGTGGGTTCCTCCTGTCAAGCTGACTCGATGAGATCGAGTAAAAGATTCCTTTTATCGACAGGTCGGTTTTGAGATTAGGTTGGTAAGAGATATTCTGGACCGTTTCCCAGGTTTCTTCGGATTTGCTGTTGCTGATTGGCAGGAAAAAATTAATTGGCACATGGTTTTCACGTGACATTGGCTCAACTTTCCGCTAGTGACGGCTAACCTTAACTTTAGAGTTGCAAAGCGAGGAGCTGCCAGGTGGAACACTTTGCTACGTAAAGGTATATGGTATCAACGACTCCAGAAATGCCACTCACTGGCCATGTTCGCGATTGCGTTGATAGTGGGTATATTTTAATGCTATCATCAACTCCTTAAATGCACCACCATAGACTTCTCCCTTGATTCAAGAACACTGTAACATATATTGAGGGTATTCAGTAACCACGTGCGCACTACTCATCATTTTCAACCAGCTATCCCTTATTCCATTTCCCGAATTTGACGTAGTCATCATACAATCCCTTGAAGACTGCTCGGCTAGATATATCTAGGCCGCCGTTCAGTGCCCGCATGGTCTCACGCGACATCACGTCGAGAACAGAGTAAAGGCCGGGTAAGAGGGCGGCCTTCACATCTGGACTAAGCGTACCACGGAGAGAATTCTGCGCGTAATCCATAATTAAATATTGGAGATACTGTCCCGCAATTCGCTTAGCCTTCCTTGTCTGGTCAGTGAGGCCCTCGTACCCGGAACCCGATGGTGTTGGTCGGGCGACAGCTGACACTGTGGGGTCACAGAGGGAAGTAAGCAGGCGCGTGAAATGAGTAGCATGCGTGGCGTCCAACTGCTCAAGCCAATACGGTTGCTGACCCGGACCCCTGTCCGAAAGCATGGGCTGGCCGTTCTTCTTGGGTTTAGCAAATAGGCAATGAAGGAGCCTTTGCATGACTGGGAGAATGAGATGGAACCGGCCACCAAGTTTCTGGCGATGAAGGCCAAGAAGCACGCCCATTAGACGACATAATCGGATATAGACAGCCCCAGCATATTGGGAGCTGATACGTGGACCAGCTTTTGAGGCACATACTGCAATACAAGCCAGGGCACTATCAACATTCCATTGGGAAACGGAGCGAGAATGAGTTCGTAGCAGGATGTCCAGGCATTCAGCAGCAATGGTGAACTGTTCGAGGGTTTTGTTGCGGGGCATGACCTCGATAACCGCAGTGAATACTAATGACAGCTCCTTAGCCAGGGGAGTTTCCTTATCCTCTATGGAGGGTGACGCGGAGATAGCCAAGCCGGCGATGAGCAGGTGATATTCTGAGTTGTTCCCAGTGAAGCCTAGTTTACGAACATCCCGGATAACTTGAGTCAGCGCTTCTGCAGTCATAGACCGGAATCGCTCGCTTGTTGACCGTATGAACAATTGTTGGTCCTCGCTATACATCTTCTGAAGGGGAAGAGTTCCAGCGCATTGGATCACAGGCACTACAATCGTCTTCTCCAATTTGCGCCCAGCCAAAACACGCCGTCTGATTAGTCTTCTTAACGACGATTCCGAATCGGCAGACTTCTTAACGTAGCTCTCAATCTTGGACAAGAATCTCTCCACATCACTGTGATCGGCTGCTAGATCCTCAAAATCCTCCAGGGCATCCAAGGCCTTAATTAAGGTGATCGTCTCCTCCAATTTCTGCTTCTTGCATTGATCCTTCACAGAACGCACCTCGTCAACCACTAATTCAAACAGTTTCTGACGACAAGTTGCTAATTCCGCCTTGTCAAAGGCCTCAAAAAGCTGGTCCTGAAGAAGAGAAAATTGAGACATGGAGATTCTTAAGAAAAAGCAATCCATGGAATCTCGGTCAATCGACCGTAATTTTGAAGCCTTGTTTGAGACCTTTTTAAACATTTTTTTAAACAAATTATGGCGATCCGCTTTGGATAAGAGAAGAAGCTTTGCAATGACTGCCCTATGCAAGAGCCTGAAGGCTTTCATAATTTCGAGGTCGATTTCGGTTCCTTGCAGGGCGATCGTTTTAGCAATGTTCCAGATTGGCTCCCAGCCGCCGGTCAACTTGGCTGTAGATTTAGCCATATCGGCCAATTTGGTCATCAAGGAGAGGATTCCCACTATATTCTCAGGGGTGTTGTCTTCCCGCAAGAGACAATCTTGCAGCAAGTCTATCAAAGTTCCTCTTTGGCGACGGGTAATCAGAGTTCCCGGGATTCTCTGAAGACTCTCGATATAGAGCTTGCGATTCGAAATATCCTCCTTGAATTGCTCGGAGAGCACAGCAACCAAGTCTCCCACAATTCTGGGGGCATTAAGGAGATATTCGTGACAAACTACACTGGCCCAGGTCTGAAAAAATTGTGAACCAACCGTTGGTGCCTCCAGTGAGGATGGGGAAGTGTGGTATTGCGCTGCTGCCAAGGACAAAATGTGCCTGAACAATGGCCGTCGAGTTTCAGGCTCCATCCAAGTCCACACGTCAGGGGTCCGGACAAGAGTTAGAAAATAAGCCAGAGCAACGGTAACAGGTAAGTTTAGGCTCTCTAGACGACCGTTCCATGGTGAGTTCATTGACTTCAAGGCGTCCTGACCGGAGATTGACTGGATAAATTTGGTGACTTCGCCCATCAAAAAGTTGAATTTATCACCAGAGAGAGACCTCAAAGGCTGCTTCACACTTGTTAGGACAAACTGGTGGGCTTCAAAGCACTCTAAGCGGACACATAGCTTTTGCATCTGGTCTTTGTGGTAGCGCTGAATCGACTTAGTGGTTGCATCGGCTAACCTTCTTATTTCGTTGCCAATGCCACCATTAGGAACCTGTGTATTGTTCTCGAGAAGGTTACGAGCCAGTTTCCACAGTCGCCATCGCCAGTGCAGAGATTGTTTCGAAGAAAGGGTAGATACTATGGTCTGAACAATAGATTCCAAATCTCCATTTATTTCAGCGAGGTTAACAGCCCGTTCTCTGAAACCAGACTCCAATATTAAAACTTGACTATATGCTCCCGCAGTATTGGCGATTTTGCCATTCTCGGCCCGAATCTCCGAGGCAGCTGCATGCAATTGAGCATTTGCAAGAGTAAGATTCTGGGGATTGCGCATTTGCTTGCCGTAAGCCTTACAGACATCCTCGTCCTCCCAGGCGCTGAGCGCTCCGAGGGCGTCGTCCTGCATTCTTGCCTCTTCCACATCTGTTAGCTGTTGGTACCAGACTTCCATGAAGGAAGCTAAGTCTCGGGCAGCTGTAAATCCGTGTAGTAAGGGAATCAAAATGTCATTTTTAATAACATCATAGCTGCCGTCCGTAGCGAGGCCACCGCGCCAATGTAGGATGATTTTATCCAACAGAGCAGCTAGGTATTTGTTCGAATCAGCAAGACCGGAACTAGGCAGGAAAATATCCACGCCTAGCTCAATGAGCAAGGCAGTCAGGCTCCATTCGACCTGAGATAGACCCTCCTTGAGTAGGCCTGTATATGTAGCGTGGGTGAGGAGGGTGTGTAAAGATAGCTGCACATTTCGGGTGAGAGCCACACGGAAAAGTTGTTCCAGGATGCGAACAAAATCTGGGAGGAAAATAGGGTTGCCCTCAGATTTCACAACGGAAAATGCTAATTCAGCCAGCGCCACAAACAATGTCTCTAACCAAGGGGCTTCATTAGTTTGCCTTCGGAAGCTGTCCCTAGCAACTGAGCGGGAGGCGATATCGAAGAGCTCAGGCAAAATCTCGGCGGGATTCCATGAGCCTTTCTTTGAGGCGTTGAGTCCATTTTTCCCAACGCCACTAGGAACAAAAATTTCTGGTTTACAAAGAATCGGACGTAAGGTATCTGAAACGGGCTTGACAGAACTCCAGTCAGGCTCACTGGCAGAATAATCAATTCCCGAGCCTCCTCGAGCAAAAAATTCCCGGCGCGCTGGAAGTACAACATGCAGGGCGGTCAAACGTTCCAGGCCACTCAGAACTTGAGCTTTTTCATCTGTATCGAGCTGAACAGCACGCACACAGTGTAATAGTCTTAGCGCATGCTGGAAGCAATTCGTCGCAAAGGATTCCTGAAAGAAGGGGTTAGCGTAAGGTGCGATCTGATAATTTAAGTTATTTTCAAAACATACATTGCTTATATTTTGGTCCGAATCTTCCTGACGGAGTGATCTCCACTCCCATAATTCTAAAAGCGCGGGAAACACATAGAATAAATGCTGCAAATCGGTTGTCTTCTTCCCATGGCGAAACTGTGTAATTGCAATGGACGCGAGGGTAAAGGCCTTTCCCAGCGTGCCCGCGATCGATCGGGGCTCCCCTTTAAATGCGTGCCGCAGGTGAGAGCTCGACGCTTCACTCACATCCGCTGCTCGGTTTGACAACAACACCAGGCTGTATAAACAGTCCATGAGGCGGACAAAGGATATGAAGCAGGCGGTTGGGGTTCGAGGCTGCTCGTCTGTATCCATCATATCCTGGTCTTCCCTAGTCTTCCTCTTCCGCTTGGTTCCCTTTTTGTCAAGCCCCTCATTTCTGCGCGGTGAGTCGCTAAGTGTGCGGCTAGATTCTGTATCAGTATATAAGAATTCGTGCATCCCACTCCCTACACTAGCTAATATATCATCCCTTAGCTCTGTAATCGCATGGTCGAGAATTGCGAGGAACTTTTGATCCCTGAGTGTCGTTGCGATGGTCTTCGGGGGGATCAGATCAATCAGCTGTCGCAAAAGCAAAAATGATACAGGCTCCACACGATAGTTTTTGCTCGCCTTAAGCTTCTTCAACAGCCATCTTAAAACCCATTCCTCCTTCGGAGCGGCATTGAGTTGCACATGAGGGGTACGGTTGACCTCCGGATGGCTTGCGCATAGCGAAAGGTCTAATCCAATAATCTGCGCGGCCTCGTTCAGTTGGGCGACGGGAGATGCCGTGCCCTTCTCAAGTCGGAGAAGAGCCTCTTGAGACGAGTGCGAACGCTGTGTAGAATTCCTTCGATTAGCTGAGACGATACGAAGGGAGAACCTACAAGAGAGTTATGATGAGAAAACCTACCTCCAAGCAAGGCATCCTAGATGAAAGAGAAGGATACCCTTTAAAACAGGTCCGCTCGAGAGATTTCCCTCCTCCTGTAGCCCAGTCCCTTTTTTAAGGTGAAAGGAACATTATCCGATGCGTGAGAGATCCAAATTCGTATCGACCCTATCCAGCTTTTTACTTTTTCTTCCTGCCAAAAAAAAAAGTCTGACAGAAGCCAAGCCTAATTTTCCCGACCGCCTTTACCCACCTACCGGGCGGGAGCAAAGCTCTAAACCGCCGCACCCGACCGTTTCTATCTAATCCTCCTAGACGCTCGTTCTTTCCCCAGTTTTTCTAATAGCATACTACTTCGAGTTCGGTCCTTTTACTGTCCGGTGCGGAAAGTCTATCCTTCCCAAACCTCCAATTAAGCTCTCTTACTTATCTCTTACGTCCAGATTGATCGCAATGGCCGACGCTAACAATACCCAACCGGCTCGCTCGACCAAGCTCGTCAGCGAGGCCTTGCTGAATGAGAAGGTATTTAGCCCGACCCGCCGTTTCCACCGTTGCTAGCCTATCTGTGCTAGAGCCAAAATACCGCTGTTACTTGCTTCCTCTTTTGGGGGGAGGGGGGGAGGGGGGTTTCTTACTGTCGGGATTGGCATAGTTTTAACCCATTGAGCTAACATGTGACCCTCTCTACTTCCTTCTTTCTAGTGGGATCGTGCTATCTCCTCTATGATCATCCGTTCCTCCCTCGGCCTTTCCTTCGGTGTTGTTTTCTCAGTGCTCCTGTTCAAGAGGAGAGCGTGGCCGGCGTGGGTCGGTCTTGGCTTTGGAGCTGGGCGTGCATGGGAAGAGGCAGACTGTATGGGCTCTCCTTGTTACCCACCAGTTGAAGGGTGTATCACTAATTATACAATCAGCTTCGTTCCGCCGGGGCGATTCCCCCGTTAGAGATGCCCTGCGCAGGTAGAGAGGCGGGCGCAACATCCAGTTGTGTGTGTATGATATGATACCTGAATAGCTGGAGCAAAAGAGCTGGGGTTGAAAAACTGTTTATACAGTTTAGAAGAGATTCTATACTCGAGTTAGCACGTTGGCATGCAATTGATCGCTATGATTCCCGTTCCAATTTGTCCCTCGAAGTATCTTCCCTACGTATTTACCGTATTTAATCCCATGGAATTGGGTTGGTTTATGGGAACCTCTCTTACACCTGTAAATTGAGAAATAGTGACTTATCCATTTGCTGATAATACTTTGACTGATAGGTCATTCATATTTGTGGGATATCTATCTAGATACTATCGTCTATTGACCTTTCCAGAGATACAACCACCAAGAGACCAACAGAAAGAAATCGGGAGTTATGCTCACTGTGTTTACAGGAGACACGCTTGAGAAAGAAAATAGGCCACACAAGAAGTAAATCCGAGTGCAAACGAGGAGTAAAGAATGCCAAAACGCCCCGTGTATGCCATCCAGACGAAGAGTGCGGAATCACAAAAGAATATGTACGGGTACTATGGGAACCTGAGAACTCCAATTACTGACATCCAGGAAGGGTATCGTTATCATGACCGGCTGAAATTCGAAGTGGAACACAACAGTGACGCAAAGAACTCGCCGAAATTGAGCGAGGGTCCAAATGCAAAGAAGAGGTTCCTAAAGGACGGGCCCCGGTAAATGAGGAGCGATGTTATCCAGCACCGGAATGCGGGATGTACCGATGGCTCTGTCATCTGGCTGTGAACTAGGTAACCCTGGAGGACTCAAATCCTGGTTTTCGGATCCAGGATCTTGCAGAGGAATCCCATTGTGGCCATTATGGGTAAGACAACCAATGCAGTTACAGTCATTTCCACACTGGCAGCTCCCAGTCATATCGGAACAGCCATTCGGCAGACCAACCGGGTATTCAAGGGTGTAGTATTCAGATGGAACCATGAACTGCTGTTCTGGGGTATATTCCGCTGGCGGGGAGTGATAGCCATTATTCAATTCGCTTGGGGTTTGCTCGGCATATGGGTTCGACGCCATAGAGTCGTAGCCGCCGTTGACACGCTGATCGAAAGTTGCATAAGGGTAGCCCACATGCGGTAAGCTTGACTGAGCCGTGTGTGGAAGACCAGAAAGACCGGCATTTTGATAACCAATCATACTTTCCGGTTTTTGGCCATCATGGTCCAAACTGACAAGCAGACCCATCTCCTGAACGTGTTGTCGGGTAGTGTTGTTAAATGGGTGTGAAGCGCATCCTAAGCATTGACAGTTATCACCACAACTGCAGTTATGCTCAGGATCATTGGAAGGTTTTCGTTGCTGAGGATACAGGGTATTGGGTGGGCTATGGGCGGTAGCATGCAAAACAGGAGGTTGAGTAAACCCAATATTGTTGGTGGCATCCCGATACAAAAACTCTCCAGGCATCACAAGATCGGACAGATCAAATTTTACATCATCCTTGACTTGCTCATAAATTTCCTCTATGGAATTTCCATTTGGGTAATTCTCCCAAGATGAACCACGTGGCAGAATGACGGGTGGACGATTCGAAGGAGGTGAGTAAGATCCACCATATGCATTTAGTTCTGCTCTACCAATGACATTTCCAGACAAAGGCTTGGAATTTCCACAACAAGAAGCCGGAGCTTGCATCTGCTGCGGTTCATCGGGACGAATGTTGCTCGAACAGCAGCTACCACTTCCAGAGATGTTGTTTTGAAGTTCTGAGTTCTTTTGAGCCTCACCGAATGAATTAGGGTTGGCAGGATAATGAGAGTCCCCATTTGAGGTAGTGTGATGATAGCCACGTGGTTGGCCCTGTGCGTTTATTAGAGGCATTTCTTGCGCCCCATTCCCCGCGTTCTGTTCCCCGAACTCTGGGGCGGAACTTAGGGCTCTTGCAAGGTTTTCTGGGGCTGTTTTCACTTGGCGTTTACCAGGCTTCTGTACTCTACCCGGTCCTGAATAAGGAGTCGGGGCAATGGGGGCTGGGGTAATGGCAGGGTTGGCATCTGCATCCGCCGGCACTTTATACACCGGTCTGCACAAGCACGTGGTGTCTAGAGTAAAATAATGAGTTAGGGTTAGCTGATTGAGTGACAAAGACTCGGGACAAAGAAGCCAGAATTGCGGTATCACCACATGCACATACCTTTAGGTATACGGACCATGAACGCATACACTTTTTGACAGCTGCATATACCTCTGGGATGAGGACATTTGGCCAGCGGACGGCCAGCCTTGGGAACCTTTATCATCATACGGTCGAAATGCTCGCATTTAGAGGAGCGATGACCACGGATGCATGGTTCGCTGGAGGTTGAATCCAATCATCAGTTCTAGCCACATACAAGTTACGAATGAATAATGCATACCATGACCACTTGGCCCCTTCTTCATCCAAAGGCATTGTAGCAGTTTCTCAAGAAATTGGCTGATAGTTAATAGCTTTGGATAAAAGGCTGAATTATCTCTTGTCTTCCAGATGGAGTAAAGGACAAGAGACAGTGTTGCAATCCAGTAACCCCACTCTGGGACGATTCAATCGCAAGTCCTGAGCAGGATATCTTGAATTTATACAGATAGCAAGAATAGAGCTCAAGATATTCTAGAATAATTGAATAGGCGACACAATAAAGAAGGGGTTGAAAAGAAGAGTTAATACCAAGATCCAACCTCGAGTAGTGGGAAAAGGCAATATCGATTAGAGCTATGACAAAGAGGATCGGGGCGGATGGGGTGGGACAGAGCGGAAAATAAATGGACCTTTAAAAGGTGAAGGAGGCAGGCTCCAAGGGACTGGGACGAGTGGTCAAACAATCACTTCTATTCCGCGACTTGCGCTAGCCTGAAAACCCGCGAACGCAGCAAAAGAGGCACTACTGATGCGGCGGGGTCGCTCGAATCTTCTGAATCTACGGATATCCAGACTACAGAGTACGGCAACGATTAAAAAGCTAAAACTGAAGCATCTTATTGGTGGCAGGTGTCGGAGTGCCTGGGTGCCTTGGGGCCTGAGGCCGGCTTGGCATCGTCAATTCGCCAGATGATGAAGCAATTATTCACTGCACCGTCTCAAGTACCGTTGATTCTCGATTGGATCACCCGGTAAGAAAAGCTTTCTTTAGGCTGCCAACCTGTATGGAACGTCCTGCTCGGCAGAATCTTCTACTCGAAATCACTAGCGTCCTCCGAATTCCACCTTTGCTGGGCCTTCCCCCAGACCTTCATTCACTGCGCTGTCTCCAATGACCCCCGACAACGGCCACAGTATTCCCGGACAGACACCCGAGAACGGGACGGTGTCGCGCCGGTCCCGGGATTTTTTTTCTGTGCCTGCTCCGGTGAAGCGCATGTTCGATCGATTTCCTCTTCTCACGTACCCTGCGAACGACCTTCCTCATTGCGCCCGGACCAATGGACAGGGCAACCGTTTGTTTGTCTTTACCGATGCCGCGGGCGCCCGGTGTGGGCGACCCTCGTTCAATCCGCAGTGTCTCAAGTGGCAGGTACGGAAGGATATCCCAAAGGAATGCTGTAGAGGAGATAGGATGTGGCTGACTTGACCTTCCCCGACTGCCCCAGGCCTACTTAAAGTTTGTCGGCATTGACTTCGAGCTCGTTCCCTCAAACAATCATGCGTCCCCATCCGGCTCCCTTCCATTCCTCCTTTCTGCCCTCCCAGTCGACTCCAGCAGCGCCCCAATTCCTGCCAGTAAACTGCAGAAGTGGGCAATTGAGCAAGTCCATTGCGAGGAGGAACAACAATTGAACGTGCGCTTCGAAGTATACCTGTCCTTGCTAGATCACCGGATACGAAATGCCTGGGTGCGTACACGGGTCGAAAAATGCTGATGACTAGTTATAAAGCTTGATACTGACGTACTCGCAGCTTTACTTCCTGTACCTCAACAGCGAGAATTTCGCCTCAGTGGCTCGACGTCTCTATGTGAATCCGTCGACCTCCAACTCAGTGGTCCGCGCCGCTCTCACAGCTCAGCTCCAGCAAGCTGCCCGTAACGAGCTCTTAGCACACTCACAATACATTGATGCCAGCGCCCTAGAAGCCGAGGCGGGCGAAGCGTTCGAGGCTCTGTCCACCCTTTTAGGTGATGCGGCTCACTTTTTCAATCGTCCTACACCCGGACTATTCGATGCTAGTGTCTTCGCTTATACACATTTGATTTTAGACAAGGGGATGGGCTGGAGCCAAAACAGACTCGGGCAACTGCTGTCTCGATATGAAAATCTCGTGCAACATAGAGAAAGGCTGTTAAGGTATTTCTAAATTATAAGCTAGACCAAGGAGTTAGGGGAGAGGGAGAAAACATATAGACGTATTCCTGTACATTATCTAAAGCAATTTTCACACAAACGAAGTGGAAATAGGCGCAGAAATGCTCAATTCTGGAAGCACATCGCCGCACAATCTCATATCCGAAGATAGACTATCCACTTATCAAGCTCATGAATCAACAGGCGCGCATCTTAAAACAAATCCCAAACCACACTACCACACCCACCCACTTCTTCGCCCTCGGTCCCAAACTCTCCACCATATCCTCATCGACTTTCATCTCCCTCACCTCCTCCCCATCCAAGGTCTCAACCTGGAACCCCGCCCCCTCAGCAGCTACCAATACCTCCTCAATCGTATGAGCATAACTAGACGGCCGGATCTTCACCCCCGTCGCAACATCCACAAAACCCGCCTGGCTAATCGCCCCCATGTCTGAATGCATATTCGTAACAAGTAGATAGCCCCCCGGTTGCAGCAGCGCCGCCGCTCCTTCGAAAAACGCCTGCGCAGGGATATGCTCCAAGACTAGCGTTGATATCACCCCCGCCGCACCTAGGGCACACGCTGGCGGTATAGGCGGGAACTGGAGAAGATCAAACGTGTCCAGCAGGACCTCTTTCTTTTTCTTCTTCCCTTCAAATTGGGAGGTGGTGTCGTCCTTTTCGAGTGTTGCCCGTGCTACCTCGAGCATACCTACAGAAGCATCCAAGCCGACTATTTCGGCCTCGCCCGGAGCATCCTTGAGCAGCCGTACTGTGTTTCGACCGGTTCCGCAACCTAAGTCTACGAACTTGGTAGACTCGGTGTGGGACGCCGGTATGGCACTGGTCACACGGTCGAGAAAGAGGGGGAGTAGGCGGCGCATTTGGATGGTGTCGAGAGCTTGGAGGAAGTTTCCATCGGTATCGTAGACCTACTTTCTAATCAGAATTATATTATTTATGGCAAGGCCAAGAATTTATAAATTTATAGGTATGAGGAATTGAATGCTCGAGAGAAGGTTTTTCCACATACCTCTGCCCATTTATTGTATGCGTCGACAGTATCCATGTACACAATCGGTTTTAGGCTCCCTTCTGTGGTTTTAGATGGAGCTGAGGCAAGTGCCTCCTGGATTTTCCGAGTCATTGTCACGTTCTTTTGTGGTAAGCCACCCGTGTTGTCAAAGTTGTGTCGAAATATATATTTCCGAATATAGTTTCACCGAGTGCGCAACACAAGCCGAAGACACAACAAACTTGGGACTTTTCACGTCTTGCTGACTACAAAAGTAAAATAATGAGTACCTATCTAGTCCCTTAGTAATAAGAGGACTTCAAGGGGGCTGAAAATACGATCCACTTATAGTTATATGTTGATTGTTCGTCCAGGTCGGTTTTATCATGTGCTCTTTGCGATCCCAAGACCTTTAACGGCAAAGATGAGTCATGCGTGCAGCAACCCCCCAGAAACCCCCCAGTAACCATCCCATTCTCGTATGAGACTTGTTAATATGTTGAATAATTCGAGCTGGATTGTTACGAAACAAGATAACGGGTTCGGGGTTACTGAGCCGCCCGAGCAAGACTTAAGTTCGAATTATCATTGTATGTGCCGATTTCTCGTGGAGGGACGATAAAAGCATCGCATGTGGAACAAAGGAGACAGGTTACCCGCGGGCAACCAGAAGGGTAGAGTAGTAATAAAAAAGAAGATGGGAGAGAGGGGGAAAGAAGGATGGCTAGAAGCGACAAATAAAGGGAATAGGAAAGAAAAGAAAAGAGACAAAAAAATTTAGCGCTTTAGATCCAAACTCCGTACCAGACGGACAACAGACGTGTGAAAATGAAAAGAACATTAAGTAAACAACAAGCGAGAAGAAACCAGAAGAGAAGGAGAGAAACAAGGGAATGAAAAAAGAAAGCGAAAAAGGCCATAATTCCGTAATCCGTGCACACTCCATTGCTCAATAACATACGTAGATTCGGAACGCATCAGTGCTCATCACCTGGGTTAATAGACTGTGGCCCCAAAAGGTGCCGTTTCCTTGAGATCCTCGACCAAATCCTCCACATTGTTTAGGTATCTTCCCAGTAAGGACTGCTTTTCGTCTGTTGTGCGTGTCTCTCGGTTACTCTTTCCACTGTTATGTGCGCTAGAAACATTGACACTCCTCGAAACTTGCGCAACACCCAATTTACTTGGGCTACGTTGAAGAGCTGTGTTGGGTGCACTAGTGGGAGCCATTGGGGTTTCTGGCATTAGATAGAAATAAAGAAACTCAATGAGTTTTAGTTTGACTTCACGAGATGTTGAACGTTGCTTGAACAAGGATGTCACTGTGAGTAGTCCATCGAGCTCCTCGAAGGTGCGGGTATTGGCAGGATGGTCAAGGAGGGCGGTGACGAGAGTAAGTAGAGTCGCAGACTGAATTGCAGGGCAGTTGACGGGATCCAGAAGGTCCAGCAGTATATTCATGTATATTTCACGTGCGAATAAAATCCGCGAGGGCGGGTGGAGCAGAAGGACACCCTGTATTAGGTCGAGGGTGGAAACAATGAGAAGATCGTTGGTACCATTGCTCCCGCGGCCAAGGAGATGCTCTAAGCAGGTTACTAGGCGCATTGCAACTTTGCGAAAGTATTGTCAGTTTCACCGGAGATTGTACAAGGGAGAAGTGGAGTAGGGGAGTCGAGGAAGAGAAAGAAAGAAAAAATCCCAATTCTGGTCATACATACCATTCCACTGGAATCCCTCCTGCAGTTTGAAGAATTCCCTGAAAGCAGGGTCATCTCTGAGATCTGAGAGGGCCTTGATGCCATGCTGTGGATCTCCAAACAATAGCGAAGACCTCCGTTTGTCAGACGCCGGCCGTTTCGACCTGGACAGGCATATTTGTGCGAGGAGACCTTCTACCTGGCGCAACCCTTTCCGAACTTTGGTTGGCTCGTAGGACGAGAGGTAATC
Source organism: Aspergillus diversus (assembly GCA_027569885.1). NCBI lineage: Eukaryota > Fungi > Ascomycota > Eurotiomycetes > Eurotiales > Aspergillaceae > Aspergillus > Aspergillus diversus. Next base: position 52,014 of record JAPDKZ010000050.1, read on the forward strand.
AAAAGAGTGTGCCAATAAAGCCTCCATCCGTGACCAGGCCGAGAGAGTATACGATGCGAAACAATAATGTAGGACTGATGAAAGAGCGAAAGGAGGAGGAAGACAGAAAAACAGAATGTCTTAATTCCTGACCGGGACCCTGTGCCAAGAGACCGAGGGCTTATCTAGAGAGTTAGGTGAAGAAAGGAAGGGATAAGAAAGTAATTAGGTCGAACAGAACCAGGGGTTTTCATTTAATTAGTATGATTATTATTCTAATAATTGTGGCCAACTGACCACCAGGGCTAATGAAATATTCACTAGTAGCCCATGCTCATCTGGAGCTGATCATACCCGATCTCCTCTCCACCCGCCAGGAGTTGAGTGGTTCTGCTCCCCACCATCAAATCAAACACCCGATGGTTGCCTAGGGAACGGCTACCTTTCTTCAGCCCAGCCAGAGAGAGGATCGAATCGTGGCTAGCTGAAAGATCATGATGAAAATAGAGTGTTTAAATGATGGCCACTGTCAAATCAGCTTCCAAGAAATCTCAGACGACACTTGTTCTTGTAAAACCCAGCTGATTTGATTTATTCTTTTTTTCTGGCGCATTTTTGGTTTCCTTAGGTGGTGAGGCAACGAAGGAGTCTTTGATTTCCATTTTCGGCGAGGTATGGACTCATAAATGTTACTTCGCCAAGGCCATTGTTCAACTCTTCAACGGAAACCGTCATATCTCGGAGTAATTTTAATGGAGTTGCGATACAATCATTTGCGCCCAGATCCCTATGGACCTTGAATACGACAGGTCATGTGATGATACGTGGGACATTGGTCCGATGCATGTGACACTGCCTACGTCACGTTGTTCCTGGCGCCCTTTTTCGTATCCCCGCATGCCTGGCCTCGAAAATTCGGGGAAAGACCAGACACCCCCCTCAGGGCCGTGAGGGTATTAAAACGCCGCAGGCTGTAGTTCTGAAGCTATCTAGCTGTATGAATTATCAGTAGATTCTGTGGGTATTCTATGGGGGCTCGACCTTTTCTCCTCGTTGGAATTTTTGATTATTTTATTGATCATTATCATTATTTCCTCTGTCTTCCAAACAGGTTATCCCGACCAACAACCCCCCGCGAGCCGAGGCAGCAAAATTAATTTATAAGGCAGCAGACAAACGAGAGGTGGGCAGCAGTTTTAAGGAGAATGGATTCAGAACCCTACTTCCAGCCTCCGAAAGCGATACCCCCCCGGACCAGCTCGACTGGTATGGTAGACACCACACAAGGCTCTGGGAAATCTAATCCCATGGCGATCCCTGAATCAGGACGACCAGCGCACCGCGAGAGGCTTCAGACAAATACACACATCTCCTCTCACCGACATACGCGGAACCAATCTAGCCTCGATGGCACAAAATACAGGGATGGGAAATGGTCCAAGGAGAATGAAAGAATTCTGATGGGACCTTACGACTATATGCTTCAACATCCCGGCAAGGATCTACGGCGACAGATGATCAATGCTTTCGACGTGTGGCTTCAAGTACCCTCTGAGAGTCTTGCGATCATCAACAAGGTAGTGGCCATGCTTCACACTGCGTCATTGCTGTAAGTGCCCTCTTCAATCCCCCCAATTCATGGCAAACCTTACACTAGTGTAGGATTGATGATGTTGAGGACTCCTCTCTTCTCCGCCGTGGAATCCCAGTTGCCCACAGTATTTACGGCACCGCGCAAACGATTAACTCCTCAAACTACGTGTACTTCCTCGCCCTCCAAGAAGTACAGAAACTTAAGAACCCTGCCGCGATCGATATATATGTACAGGAGCTACTAAATCTACATCGCGGCCAAGGGATGGACCTGTTTTGGCGCGACACTCTCACCTGTCCTAGCGAGGAAGAGTACCTGGAGATGGTCGGGAATAAAACCGGAGGCCTATTCCGACTTGCTGTGAAATTAATGCAAGCGGAGAGCACCACAGGAAAGGATTGCGTGAGCCTGGTTAACGTTATGGGGTTGATTTTCCAAATTTGCGACGACTACCTTAATTTATCCAACACTACATATACCAAGAACAAGGGCCTCTGCGAGGACCTCACAGAAGGCAAATTCTCTTTTCCGATTATTCATAGTATTCGCTCAAACCCAGGAAATCACCAACTTATCAACATCCTCAGACAAAAAACGAAAGACGAAGAAGTCAAGCTCTATGCGCTTAGCTATATGGAGAGCACTGGCAGTTTTAGCCATACGCAAAAGGTAGTTCGGGAACTCCGTGAAAGGGCAATAGCTCTCATTGACGAGATCGAAAACCATGGGGGTGGCGGAAAGAAGTTTGAGGGGCAAGATGATGCTGCAATGGTACGCGCGATTCTCGATAAAATAACCGAGTCTACGTTGAAAGGCGTTGACCGCTCGCGTAAATGAGCACGTCTAGCTTCCCTCAGTTTATACTTATTATTTGTTTTCTTTCCTTTTTTTGGGAGTGAGGGCGCAAGGTTTTTGGATATACGTTGGTGCCCTGTATTCCGTGCTGGGTTATTTCGATCCTGCGATGATAATGACAAGGTTATGAAAATTTGTGGTATTGGTAGGCAGCGGTTTCAAAAAGTAACTGTATTCTAGAGCCACATCTAGGAAAGTAACTAATAAGATTGAGCTTCTCCATGAGTCCTTAAATCCAAGAAAGCTAGACCCAAGCACCCCGGGTATATGTATTGTTCTACCTCTTCCCTAAACAACCAATGTCCAACAATTCGTGCGGCTCACTTTGACCCAAGAATTAGCAATGTGGCAGTCCCATAAATTGGACTCCACAGGACAGTTTCCATTCACCCACACACAAAGGTATAATAATACCCATTATAATGCCCCCGGCCATTTACATAACAATACAGCAGGCCTTTTCCATTTTGCGTAATATACGTGGCACAACTGCATTGACTACCTGCTCCATGTTGTCCTGGTTACCGTCCTGCGGGCGTTGCTGGTGTTGCTGGTACTGCTGTTGTTGGGGATGGTACTGCTGTTGACCGGGATACTGATGGGAGGACTGTGGAGCATGATGACCACCTGAAGATGGGGGCATATCAGCCGGGCCGCCGGTCAGGTTGACATAGATACGGCCTGCGTTATCTTCTGTTGCATACTGGAGGCCGAGTTCGCGACAGACCTGCTCGACGCGCGGTTTGATCTTCTGGACATGGTTGGCGGAATGGTTGCCCTTTCCGACGATCCTGGGGTGATTAAAAACCGATCGGTCAACTTCTTTCCCCCTCTCCTTTGGTGCGCCTCATGCCAGGTTATGTTACATCACATCCGAGTTCCAACCACCAGTCGCCCCACTAAATAAAGAACTGGGAACTTACACATGAAGATGGGTCTGACCGTGGGCTCTGGCATATTTGATGCGTTCTTCTAGGATATCCTCTGCTTCCTCGACGAATTGGCCATGGAGATCGATGGTATCCGGATCTACGCGTCCCGGGGCGTTGTTCTCGCGGAAGATAAATTCAGATGCCTGCTTGTTGTACTCCTCCATCTTGCGACCATGGGCCTTGCCCTGCTCGGAGAGATCTTTGGCCCCAGCGCCATCACCACTGGAATAGGCTTCTTGCGACTATGTGGTGTCGATTATCATTGTCAGGCTGTGATCAGTCTCATGCGCATTGAGAGGAGGAGCAGATGATTGGTGTGGGGTGGGACAATGGATAGAGTAAGGAACAGGGGGTGGTGCGGTAGGTGGAAGCGCTGACGGAGGGGGAAGGGGGATACCCGCTGAAAACAGGAACCGCGCTTGGAGGCTTCTTGTTGGGCGAGATCGCGGAGGCGATCGTACTCGGCTTCTGCATCGGTGCTTTGCTCATGGTTGAAGGCTGGAGAAGAAAGGGTGTCCTTGGGTTAGCGAGATCGTTGCAGGGAGGCGGCGGTATTCTTCTTTACCCCGAGGGCCCATGTAGGACATCTCATGCATGGCTGGGATGGATGGCCTAAGGTATGTTTGAAAGGGATAAGAGGAACCAGAGTGAATAATAGTATAATAAGAGCGATTACTCCGTACTGGTCTCGCCCTTTTTTTAGGCGAGATAGAATGACAATCGGGTTCCAGGGAATGGAAACGAGTAAATTGGGAATTAGGATGAAATTGGAATAAATAATAATATTTGCGACAATATTAATGAGGATGCAATAATAATCATGAGCACTCCAAAAAGATCAGTCTGGAAGAACTGAAAGGAGTATTATTATCATTCGCTGGGATCGGGGATCGGAGCCCTAAAATCGGGTGGAGCCATAATCAGTTTGGTGTGGGCAGGCAAACCAGGGATCGATCCTCCGCTTCAAGGTTCAGTTTGAGCTTTGGGGGTTTGGAGCATGCATCAGGAAAAACTAAGAGTGGTTGCTGTCAGCAGCAGAGACAGGTAAGATCCTGTGTGCTTTCATTGCAATATCTATCAGAAACAGCCGGCATTGATCCCACACCGGCTTATTGATAGTCATTTTTCTGTTGTTATCTATCATGACGGACGGGAGTAGAGCATTGACGAAGCTCGTTTGACTGGGGGGGAAGATTGAGAGTCTACTCCTAGCAATTCATTCAGTGTGGGTGTTCAGTCCAGGGCGCTGTGAATGGACGAAACAATGGAGATGAGTATTTGATTTGAGGTTCGTCCCTTTTAATGGATATCTAGATCCGATCCCGCCAATCCAGCGTCGTGCTCATATCACCAGTCGCTTCAAAGAGTTTGTACTTCCAGCCCATTGGATGTCCGTTGACCCCAAGACCCTCCTCCACCAGACTGGATTTTTGGGAACCTTGTGAGCTGAATAATGTGGATAACCATCCAAATATTTTGCTCAGCTTATGTGAATTTTGTCGAGCCTTACTTCCGCGGCAAGGCATTCATGAAGTGGAAAAAGGTTTCAGAGTTTGACCTGATCATCTGCTATAATTATTGTTTATTATAATCTTGTATTACCGGCACTTCGTAACCTGCCAGGTTCTTTTCCTTGGTCGCACGGATGACGGGACTCTCGGTGTCAAGATGGGACCTATGTACGGAGTAGTATGCCACGAGGATTAAATTCCTTCGTCAAAGAAGAGGAAAAGAGAATAGCGCGCAGCAGAGAAGATGACTAGAAGGACTAGAGGGTGGAGCATGTTGTTAGACTAGTCTTTGAGCCATGGTTGATACTTGATAGCGACCATCAAGCTGGAGAGACCCATCAAAGAAACCTGGGAATCCACGATCCTGGATGGCATTGAGCGTGAACTGAAATATTTTGAGCTTGTTGAAGAGGAGGTTGGGGAAGCGGATGCTGTGGGAAAGGATGTTCAATTGACAGATTGTTACAAAGTTCATATAGTTGATATTTCGGGGTTTGAAATTAAGTGCTCTTTTCAATCGGTTCAAGTGTATGAGTGAGTGGTGGGAAGGCAAAAAAAAAAAAAGAAAATAAAGGATCGACGGAGAGGTGAAAGTGGGGATTACAGTATAGTACGGTATGCATTCTTGAGTTTCATTTGTTGATAGTGTGCCTGAGGCAGAAGTACGTAGTAGTCCTATCCTTGAATCTGTCCATGGGGATGTTGAATTGTTCTGTTCTTAGTCTTGCAAAGTTTCCACTACTGGTTGAAGTCATGATCATAAGGAATAATAAGGCGCAGAAACTCCAGATAACTATATAGGTGAAAGTGCAGACTTTTTCCTGACATATCATAAGATAAATAAGGCGTGCATGAAGGACCAGAATGAATCTGAACATACGGAGTAGAAAGTAGTAGGTTATGCACATGTCACTTGGTGGTCCGTACGGAGGATTGTTAAATGCACCTTGACATTATTGCTTTGGAACTCAAGCATGAGATGATTGTGGATGATTTGAAACTGCATCACTCCAGGGTGGTCTTCCCTTCTGAAAAACCCTCCATCTAATGGGGGGATTTTTGAAACAACACCAGTCGGGACTTTGAGATCTATGGTATTTTGAACGGGGATAAATAATATGGAAGGGAGAAAGATATAAGTTCAATCCATCCCGTTCTGAGTATTGGCGTGCCTATGTACTATCGTAGGCTAAGACTTCCTGGGGAGGGGATATCGGCTCAAGCCCTCTGAGAAACAGCTTCTTTCCTTATCATCTCATCACAGCACCTACCTAGGTATGGATGAGCGAAGGAGAATAATAATAATCAGGCCCATGAGTTAGTTACCAGCCCTGTCTGCGCATCCTGTCTGAAGCAGATCTGCATCAACCGGAGATTAAACTATCCAAACAGGACATAATAATTACGCAGAAAGAACTGTTCGCTTCTTGACTCTCTGGGTATGTAAAACTCTGGTTTTCGGAAGATGCAACCTGTATGAAGGCTTGTCTGCTACCATATTTCGCTCTTCGTAGCCTTAACGCCCGCAGGAGTTTTGTACCAGTGCCTCTCTCCGCCCAATGCTGACCATAATTCAAGACTCTTACTTCGTTCTCCAGCTATTTTTATATTTTGATAGTCAGAAAAAAAAGAATCACTGAGAAAAAAGAAAAGAAAGGTACAAAATAACCTTCCCTGAATATTATTGTGCATCATTCCGTGCTTGTCTCTAGGACCAAAAGAGCGTAGTTGGCCAATTTGAGCCACTCATCAAAAAAGGGGATGGCCATCATGGGGCTACCATTGGCCGCAGAGATTGCTTCCCCACTGCTGATACATGTAATCCCGGTTATTACCGACATTACCAGACAGCCCCCCACAACCCCTTATTCTCTCTTTGATCATCCAGTAGTCGCCTCAGTCGCAGGCAGAGTGGTCGGTGGTAACTAACTGCTTATTGTTCCAGAAAAAAGGGCCTTGGGTTTTTTATTTCTCTTTCCTCAGCTCCTCAGCTGGAGGCCCCCTCTCTTTTCTCACTAACGACTAAGCAGCACCACTCTGAGACGCTCCCTCTTTTTCGTACCAGTCCTGCTCCAGCATCGACCTAGGTTTACACTTCGACTAAGCGCCCCTCTTTCCCAGGATTGCCCAAATCTTTCGCTTCCTTTCCACCCCTTACCTTTTGAGCTTAATCCGCCCTTCTCACCACTCGTTCTCCCGTTTTCCTCTTTCTCCCCATTGATCAATCTTATCCGCTCCCCAATTTTCCACGGATTGGACCGGACAAGAGTTGAATATCACAGCTTCTTTTCTTTTTCCTCCTCTTTCTTTGCTTTTACTTTTTGCTCCCCGTGGTTTCTCCGTCGTCGCTGCTCTTTTGAGGACGGTTCACTCTCTTTTCGCCTCCTTTCTGCTTAATCCGAGGCAGCGCAACAATATCGGAAGTTTCTCCTCACCTTTTAATAATACCAGCTTGAATTATATCCAATTTCGCAGCTCTCCATCTGTGTTGGAGTTTGTGAATATTTTTTATTAATATATCTTCGAGGGATTGACTTCTTAACCTGAGTGAGTGAGGCCCTTTCTGACTTCCCGACGCATTTGCTCCTGAATTACCTACTCCTGCTCCCTCGGGCGCTGGGGTTCACTCCCCCTTTGGAGCCAGTTGATGTGTCAATCACAACTCCTTGCTTCGGCACAATTATTCTGAGGGGCTTTTACTCGACTTGTTGTTTCCTTGCCTTCCCTTGTGTCGCTTTTACCCGAAATATTTCCGGACTCGGCCACGTTCAGACGAGGTCCGTTTCACGATGACTGGGCATAGACAATTTGCTGACAACCGGCCGTTGAAAGAATCCCCACTCACCAGCGCCACGATCTCTCGACACCCAGTTCACACTTTCGCCAAAATATACTATCTGACTTAGTAACTGCCGACACGATGGGTTGTGGAATGAGCACCGAGGATAAGGAGGGAAAGGCCCGGAACGAGGAGATCGAAAACCAGCTCAAGCGAGACAAGATGATGCAAAGAAACGAGATTAAGATGCTGCTGCTCGGTATGTCATTTGGACTCGCACCTGAAGTCCTTAACCTTTCGAAGGGGAGCGGTAGGCTGATTAAAGTCCCACAGGAGCTGGAGAGTCGGGCAAGTCGACGATTCTGAAACAGATGAAGTTGATCCATGAGGGAGGCTACTCGCGTGATGAGAGGGAATCCTTCAAGGAAATCATCTACAGCAACACGGTCCAGTCGATGCGCGTTATTCTGGAAGCTATGGAGTCTCTCGAGCTTCCACTTGAGGATGCCCGTAACGAGTACCATGTCCAGACTGTTTTCATGCAGCCACCTCAGATTGAAGGCGAGAGCCTCCCCCCAGAGGTTGGCAACGCAATCGGAGCTCTCTGGCATGATACTGGTGTTCAAGAGTGCTTCAAGCGATCTCGCGAATACCAATTGAACGACTCTGCGAAATAGTAAGAAGCCAAACTATTACGTCCACGTATATTTGCTAATCTAACTCCCGTAGTTACTTCGATGCTGTTGAGCGTATTGCCCAGCCCGACTACCTTCCTACTGACCAGGATGTTCTCCGCTCTCGTGTGAAGACTACGGGTATCACGGAGACGACGTTTATTATTGGTGACCTGACATATCGTATGTTTGATGTCGGTGGTCAGCGTTCCGAGCGAAAGAAATGGATCCACTGCTTCGAAAATGTGACGACAATTCTTTTCCTGGTCGCCATATCCGAGTACGATCAATTGTTGTTCGAAGACGAGACCGTCAATCGTATGCAGGAAGCCCTTACTTTGTTCGATTCTATCTGCAATTCCCGGTGGTTTGTCAAGACCTCCATCATTCTTTTCCTCAACAAGATCGATCGTTTCAAGGAGAAGCTGCCCGTCAGCCCTATGAAGAATTATTTCCCTGATTACGAGGGTGGTGCCGACTATGCCGCCGCCTGCGATTATATTCTCAACCGCTTTGTGTCCCTAAACCAGGCCGAGCAGAAACAAATTTACACACATTTCACATGCGCTACAGATACCACGCAGATTCGGTTCGTGATGGCAGCCGTAAATGGTAAGTCGGGTTTCGCCAAAAAGCCAATCATCAAAACTAATTGTGTCTTCTAGACATTATCATCCAAGAAAACCTGAGACTTTGTGGTCTGATTTAATGATCGGTATATCTTGATCGAGTGAAGATTTTCTCGACATTTTAGACCGTATGCTATATGGCTTGTAATTTTGTCTTCTCTTTGTCATACCATGTCGCAATTTTTTTCTTTCTTTTTGAAAGATCTTGGCGTTGAGACTTTCATTGTTTATTTCTATTAATTTTCTTTTCCTTTCCTCTTTATTTATTCCCTTTGTCTCGAAATGATATCTAGCCAGTTCTGTTTTCCGCATACCGATATCCACATGACACGGGGTTCTCTCCCATTTCCATTCCTCTATCTCTCCTTTCCACAAGCAGCGACGGGTTAGCAGTGGAATCTGCCCTGTACTGCTCAGATGGTTTCCTCCCCTCGTTACTCTCCGCCCTTCTCTCCGCTTTGTTTTAACCCGCTGATTATTTGAAAAACTGGATATCCCCTCACATTTGGTGCTCCGTCCTAAAATTTGTGTGTAACCATATATCACGCATTTCTGTTTCTTTTTTTCCCTCGAAATTTTTTCGGGCCTATATCCACTGACAGTAACATGCGAATAGGGAAATAACAGGGTACAGAGATTATTATGTCTTGTTTCACTCCTGTTCTCATGCGTCATGCCGGGTCGGTTATGAGGTGATAGTTAAAGTTACAGATTGCAAAATTCCTCTTCTCTTCGTATGCCTCGTAGAGTAAAATCGCCCTGCCCATGTGTAGAGTTTGGCCTGGTTTGAAGGACATGTTCGTATCCCCTGATATTCCTAACCCTGTAGAAAATAACCTATATACATGTAAAAAACCGGATGCCGCAGAGACAATTGAAATAATTTGGGAAAAGGAAAGGCTAGTTCTTGCACGGATCCCCAAACGACAACCCTGAGAGCTCTCCGGAGGGAAAAAAAAGAAGTTAGGGGAGGAAATATGTTCTTCTAAAACCTCAACTTCGGCCCTAAAAAGACGAGTAATACTGCAACAATCCACAGCCCAAAGATCCAAGCATAGAGCATCATCCGTCCCCACCAACCTTTCCCTTCTGTCATACGCCGTAGCATGCCCATCCTCTGCTCCGCAGCCTGCATATTCCCAGTCGTCCGGTCCAAACCGTCCACCGCGCGAGCTAGGACTGATTTCTCCGACTCCAAGGAAGCCTGGAATACCTTCGACGAGGTCTTCAGCTGTGTGGCTAGCGACAGAAGCGAAGAGGTGAGGTTTTCCTGCTCCAGGCGGTCGGACGCAAGAGCCTGCTCTGCTGATTGGGCTTTGGATGCCGGCCCCGGAAGTTGCAGCGAAGTGGACGGCGTCGTGGGCACGAGATGACTGTCATGGAACGAGGTACTGGTGGCTGTCGTGGCTGGGGCTGAGGGAGCATGGTGTCGGTTTCTGAGTGTTCCGGTGGGTGACAGAATCCCACTAGTCGAGGACCTAGTTGTAGTCGTCGCTGTAGTCGTCGCTGTAGTAGATGTTGGGGGCGCGGGGTTCGCGGCCTGTTCGGTGTATTTTTGGCCCTTTGCATGCTCTGGCTCTATTGCGAGGTCCTCGGAATTGCCCTCGTCTGCTGTACTATCTCCCTCGGGTGTAGCCAGAAGGTCTTCGCCGTACATGGACTCAAAATCGGATTCATCGTCTTCCGTGTCAAGAGGGGTGTGTATATGTTGTGTGCCTGTGCGAGTGGATTGGGGGTCTGCTGCCACCTGGATCTCGTCTAGAGTATTTTGGAGCCGTTTCAGGGTTTGACGGTTATGTGTGAGATCCAATCCGATCTCATGACGGCGGTCGACGGGTTTGATTTTCGGAAGAGAGCGTTCGAGAGCTTGGAGGTGATTTCGGGCATATTCTATGTTCTTTTAATTTCCCACGGGGAACATGAGAGATTAGACAGTCAGTGCTATTTACCATTTTAATATAAAAAGAAAACATTGGATCTTTTGAAATACATATGGAGTATATGTGGAAGATGGTGGGTGTGTCTGAGGGAGAGGGGAGACATTGGGGATTTGATCCAGGTACAAGAAGATAGGCTCAGTGTATGATTTAGCACATGCAAACATACTGCGTTGACTCTCATCCGGTGATATTCCGATTGTTGTAAGAACTTGAGATCAGCATTTGGTGAGAGGAGATTATGCTCGAGGCGGGTGAGTAATCGGGAGAGGTTGAGAATGGTTAGATCAGAGTCCGTTGCAGACGGATATGTTGTGAGTGTCATAATGATCGGCTTGGATTGCTCGTCTCGTCTTTGGTTCTCCCTGGCTGCTTCGTTGCTTCTTTCCTGGTTTGGTTGGTCTGTGATTTCGGTTCGCGGGGGTTTTCTTTTTCTTCAGTACCGACTTGTCCCTGCAATAGAAGAGAAGGAAGAGGGGGCAAGAAGCAAGTGTTGGGCATTAATGTTATGGTTGCTTCTTGCTGTTCTGCGGTAGCCTATAATAACGATGTAGGCTCGGCCACGCCGAAGGACGGAGATGACTAAGCCGCCCATTTGATCAGGTTCTTCAGGTGTCGATTTCAATTGGTCTGCTGGCCCGCCTTGGAACATGTACTGCGACTTCAAGTACCTACATTTGAGAGCACACCGAGAATCGTTAGTTGCCTACGGGGATATATGCATGATGTCAGATACTGTTGAGATAAACCGAGGAATAGATAAGCGGTATTGAGTCCTAATTCCCAAGAGTTATCGCTATCTAGGGTCATCAATCATCAGATGGATTCGAGGAAACTGACACTTCGCCGCCTGTTAACACCCGGTGTTCTGCTTGTGGAAGCAAAAGAAGCAAAAGAATGGAGAAGGAAAGGGGAACGGGAGAAGTGGTGAAAAGTGATAATGACAAAATTGAAGGAAAGGGCAAGGGAAGGACCAGAAAACACGTGAATGATGCAGACATGAGGGTGAAGGGACATGGAGAGGTCATGAAAATGGCAACTAGCATAAAAAATGGTCAGAGTAAGAGACGAACGCTGAACGAAATGGAGATCAACCCAGCGCCCTGGATTAAAGCACGCCCCCTTCCCCTCAAATCAAACTAGATAATGGGTAATCCAAGGAGATTAGTGGAACACACATTTTTCGTAAGCTTAGCTGTATTCGACTACTAACCGCCTCCATGCCCGGGGACCGTCCTCATCTACATCATGAAGAAAATGAACTGCGGAATCTCGTTTCTGAACCGACTGCACCTCACTGGAATCTAGAGAATTGGGCCAACTGTGAAAGCCCTGGTCGTGGCTTGCTGCACTCCTCCTATTTGGGGGAGTTGCAGCCTGGAGTGGACTAGTGGCCTGGAGAAGAGGATTTTCGCTTCCTGATGACGGGCTTCTGCGGTTGCGATTCGTTCTCACAGTAGTCACTTGCGAGTCATTGGCCACAGAACCAGAAAGAACAGTCCCCGCAGAGCCGGCGTGCGAGTTGTCCCCCTGTTGATAGTACTGACCCGTCACTACACTTCGCTCACGGCTTAAAACCGCCGCTAGATAGCCACTGGAAGGTAATGCCGATAGATGAGATAAAGGTTGCAAAATATCACAAGCCGAAGGGAAAAGAGGGTCACCAGGCGATTGCCTATGAAAGGCTACCCCTTCACCTGCAGCAGTAGATTTTCCTTCGCCACCATGTTTCCCAGATGGCGGGTCCATAGGGTCCTCGAGAAATGAATATCGCCTTTGCCGCTGACGCCTGATACGTCGTACTACCACCGCGATGCAAACTATGCAGGCTATCAGGTGTACAATGCCAAATGATAGAACACGAGGATCTTTGAAAATCTTCGAATAGTCATTCTCACACCTCATGGCAGTGACTCGACCCTTCTCCAACTGAAGGAGGGTACCACCTGCAGCCCCAAGCGGTCTTCAGGCTCACAGATCGGATGACCCCTCCGTTGGTTTGGAGTGTTTTTGCACCGCGAGATGTATGTTACCCGTGGCGGTCAAGAACCCCAAATCTTGGCCGAGCCTAATATCTGAATGAGAGGTTGAAGATGGGAAAGAGAAGGGACAACTCACCGAGTAAACGAAGTCAGGATACCGAAGAGGGTGTAATATGGTATCGAGGCACTCTTCTTAATTACAGTGGAGCGGCTGAAAGTGGGACCTGGCAGCTGCACTGAGTGTAAGAAGAGAAGGAAGATTGGGAAAAAATAGAATAAAAATAAGATAAAAGGAGAAGTGTACAGCTTCGAATCTCAGTCTAAGCAAGGGAGACTCGACTCTAATAGCTTCACAAGAAACTTTCCAAATGTAGGGACACATACATCGACCCTCTCTGTAGCTTACTTTGTGCCTCATGTTGGCCCTAGCGGAGGAGGGGGATCCTCCACGTCCAGCTGTGTTCTAATCAGCCACGAGAGCTTAAGCGGTAAGAAGAACCCATGAAAACCCCGATTCGAGGGCCAACGGGGCCAAAGAAGTCAGAGCGAACATTCAGATGCAGGAGGGTTCAGCTGTCCAGATGGTGCGCCACCCTCCAGTCAGCATCGGCTAGCTAGTAAAATTAAAGGGCCAAAGTCCCACTAGTTCGTTAGGGGCCTTTTTGGTGGAGATTCATCAACTCAGATAATTTAAGGCTGCCTATGCGGCTCGGGCATCGAGGAGGAAGCGCAAGGATAAACATCCCACGAATAAACGCAAAAATATCCTGAGGTACTTTGGGGATCTGTGAGAGTGAGAGATGGTTCCAGACCTGAGCTAGCAGAGATGGGGAGCCTGGTGGGAATAAGCAAAGCACCGTTCAGCTAGATTATGTAAGAGTATTATTCACGGTTCCGATCTCGTGATTGTCGGCCTTAGAGTGATTCGTTTCTATTGGCAGTTTAAATGACTTCTTCTCTTTGTGTCTCTAGAATACTATTGCCTTTCCACATAGTTTGACTTGGGACTCTTCCCGTCGGTGAAACTCGGTCTCCCTGCCCTTCCTGTCGGCCTTGTTTTTCTTTCATAACTCCCGTCTCCCCTCTTCAGCTACGCCTTCACCGGACGATCGTCGCGGAACAGAACAATAAACTTTATTTGTCACGATCAGCTCGCCATCCGCACCTCGGCCTTCTATAGGGCCCCCCAGTGGCTTTCTTGGGACTAGTAATGCCAATGGACTCATGACGGAGACCACAAGGGCAACTCCGCTTCATCAGTCCCAGAGGAGTTGATCTGTCGCTTTTACACATGCAATCTCACTAGTAAACAGGTTTTGAGTCTTGACGCCGATTGAGGGGCAAATGACCATCCCATTCGTGCGATGGTGATGGCGACCTTGCAACCGATCATTTGTGGCGTCTTTTCCTTTTGCCGTCCGCTTGGCTTCCTTACACCTAATTGGTCAAACTAAACGGACATTATCTCTTAGTCCATCCTCAATGCCTTAAGACACTGCGTTTGATCTAGATCTACACAGAATCCAGCAGCCTAACTACATGCAGAGGACGGAGTATCTAAATGCAATTCGCCCCCCTCCATCATGACCCAACAACCAGGTCAACGTGAATGCACCGCGGTCGATCTCAACAAACTCTATATCAAATTCCCAATCCAACCAACGCCCCATAAATAATGAGCCCATTGGCCGTTTCCTTCTCTTGGCCGTATACTGGCACCTAAACTCGAAGACAGGGGCAAATCAAATACACTTTAGTAAAAGGGGCAAGATGTGACTTATAGTCTCGCAACAGCGCCACCTTGTTGCATCTCCTCTTTTGCCTGTTCTCGGAGAACTTTTCGCAAAATTTTGCCAGACGGATTCTTTGGGATTGCCTCCACAAAAACCACCCCTCCAGTGATTCGTTTGATCGCCGAAACCTTTCCGTCCATGAATCCAGTAATCTCTTCTGGTGTGGCACTGTGTCCAGGTTTTAAGACAATGTACGCCCTAGGGCACTCGTCATTGTTCCTGTTGGAGAGAAACGGATCGATCCTATTAGTTCATGGGATCACACTGCATCATTCAAGCTCAGATCTTAAGGGCATACCTTGGGACTCCAATGACAGCTACATCGGCGACGGCAGGATGCTCCAATAATAGGGCTTCCAGCTCCGCTGGGGCAACCTGGTTGCCTTTGACCTTGATGAGCTCCTAAGGTAGGGTCGCTAGTTAGCATACGCACATCACTCGGATATCGCCGTTAGCACGGGTTGCAATGGGCCAATTACCTTCTTCCGGTCAACGACATGGAAGTGTTCCTCATCGTCAACATATGCAATGTCGCCTGTCTTCAACCAGCCATCTTCCGTCTTGGTCTCTTTTGTGGCCTGTGGGTTTCGCCAGTAACCCTTCATGATATTCGGGCCACGGACCCAAAGCTCTCCCCGTCGGTTCCGTCCCATCTCAATTACGCCATCATCATCCATAATCTTCGCTTCGCAGTTAGCATTAAGCTCACCAACGGATGCGGAACGGCTGATCTCAGTGGGGTTCCATCCCAAAATTGAGCAGGTAGTCCTTCAACAAAACAAAATTTTGGGTTCATGTTAGCGTACAACTCTTTAACAACGCCAGCCAAGTCTAGCCCACGGAGAGATGACTTACTCGGTCATTCCCCACCCTTGTTTGATATTGATACGGCCTGGCGGCCACAGGGCCTCTACTTCATCACAAACCTCCCGTCCCAACGGGGCAGCTCCACTTCCAACTGCCTCGACACTGCTGAGATCATATTTGCCACTTTTTACTGCAGGATGCTTGGCTAACGCGACCACCACAGGTGGCACCAGGATGTAGTCTGTGATGCGGAATTTCTGCGTATATTCGAGCATCTTGAGGAAATCGAACCGCGGCATTATGTAAACAGGAACCCCGCGGTTTAGTGCAGCTGCAATGAAGATGTTCTGGGCTAACGCATGGTACATCGGGAGAAAGCAAAGCCACGTCGCCCTTTTGCTCTTCTCCTTCCAATCGGGGTTCAGGTAGAACAAGTGATTATACTGGAGCATGTTGGCACAGTAATTTCGATGAGAAATTTCAACGCCTTTTGGCCGCCCCGTTGTACCGCTAGAGTAGTTGAGGGCAAGGGTTTGGTTCGCCTTCTCTGGTGTTGGCAGCGGGTCCCAGGCGAATCCGGTTCCCTCCCCGACCGACGCAACCAGCTCCCCCCAGTATCTACAACCTTTTTTGCCTTCTCCTTTCCCGTCATAGATGCTGTTGTTGAAGACAAACACATTCTCCAAGCCCAAATTTGCCAATTTGGCAGCTTCGATGCCCGTATCAAGGCTGTCCTCGGCGCAGATCAGGTAGGTCGCACCACTGTCTTGTAGCTGAAATGCCAGCTCCCGAGCGACATAGGTAGGGTTTGCTCCAGTGAAAACCCCCCCGGCCATGATCACACCTAGAAAAACCACCGGGAAAAATATGTCATTTCCTGAGAACAGCAGCACTCGGTCCCCAGGTTTGAGACCGGACCTGCGTAAACCCGCTGCAAAACGTTGGCACCATAGTCGGAAATCATGGGTGGTAAAGTAGTGGGTATCTGAACGAGCGGCTTCCGAGAAGGATCGATGCGTCTTCGACAGAGGATGGGTAGGAGACGTGAATAAAAGAGATGCCAAATGAGTATTAGGAACCTCAAGCTGCCAGCGAGATTTGAACGGCATATTTCCCCTTATTTAAGAAAAGAAAGAAAGCAGTTGTATTTTTCTCTCTCTTTTCTTTCGAACTATGACCCCGAACAGAGTAGTAGCAAGAGATGTAGGAGCTTGGTCGATGAGCTGTATACTAGAATTTCGAAATAACAACCAAGCTAGAATCAAAGGATGAAAAAGGTTTGCTGATCTAATGAGGGGTAAAAACACAAGCAAGGAAGAACAAAGGAGGCCTTAGTTATATAAAAAACCAAGTGAATAACAAACCCATTCAATAAAGAGAAGGACTGGTCGGGTTTGATTTCAGCCCCACTGGGAAATATTTGTAGGGAAGTGCTAGGGTTTTCCATATTTATTCACGGCTATTCCTATTAATGCAGCAAACCTACTCCGATGAGGGCTAAAAGCATCGCTTTCGGCGTGTCTTTTGAAGCTCTCCCCCGCATTTGAATCGGTTATGGTCGCCCAAATCGACAAATCACGCTCATCAGCGTGCGGAGTACCCGAGGGTCAATTCGCCGGTGACCTCGGGACCGTGACTGGGCTGGAAAGAATATCGCATCACTCAAAATAATGGAAACATTTTCCAATCATCTTGGGTTCCCTATTCCACTAATGCAGGACCATCCCCTAGCTGCAAACTTATGAATAGGGAACAAGGATTGCAGATGCACGTGGGTACATTTAAAGGTTGTATGCACGTGATCAGTTATAGATAGGCAACTTGACCAATTAAAGCAATGCAGTATAGTTAATTTATCCCAGTAATGCCCACAGCGTAGAATAATTTAGTTGACCACCGTAGGAAGGCTATCCGGGGTGCACCACGCGAAGGCTCGGAATGGATGTTTAATACATCCAGAAAAATAAGGTATACTCTGCAGGTGCTGCATAATCTCCGTACCACGTCATATATTTTTAAAGCTTCCTTAAATAACAAGAGATTGAGAGTTAATAAAGCAAGAACAAAACCATTTGCCATAAGGAACCGGGGTAGCGATGATTCTGTAATTAAACTGTTAACAAATAACACCGACACTAGCTTGAAGTGTTTTTATTCTTATTATTATGCTTCTTCCCCTCCCAGACAGACCATGGCCGCGCTGAGCTCGGCCACGATCTTTTCCTCCAGGCGATTCTCTGCCCCTAGTGAGGTATTAAGCGGTTTCTGACGGACTAGTTCGATCTCCTTCTCGTTGGTGGCGAAAATTCGGGCCCGGAGGTTCGTCCGGCGCTCGAGCAGCTCTTCAATGTCTTCCTTGACCTGAGCCTTGTCCCATTTGAGCTGTTGAATCATCTGCGCGTCAGCACCCATGCTGGATCCCGCTTGGCGGAACCGGTCGAGGATATAGGAGACCAGTGAGAGGGAGTAAGCTTCGGAAGCCATGCTGAGGCTGATCCTTTTGGTAGGCGCTCCCGACGACACTGTTGTACGGTCTGCAGCGAAGGATTCAGCCGCTCGGGTGAGTTGTCCTTCAAACTGATTAAGGAATGCAGCAACTTCGGGGGCGGTCCGAATAACATGATAAAGAAGGTTTAAGCATAACGGGAGGATTCCAGTGGTCCAAATGGCGTAGAGCCTCGGTACAGGGTCGAATGGACCAAAGCCTTTGGGTTGCCGGAGAATATTCGTTAGCCGACATGTGGACAACTGTACCAGAACCGCCTCGACTGCAAGGTGCTCTGCTAGTGTAGGGATGGTTGATAATTTAGCAAGAAAAGAGATACTGAGTTCTCCATATACAGGATCACCTGCTACTGCTAACTGATCCGCCCAAGAGAACAAGGTCGCGGCATGTCGGGCGGTATCGTTGTTCGCGACGTGATACGAAATATGCTCGTACAGGCGATCAACATTTTTTACCTGCAAGGAGCTCTGGAGGATGGCCGTGAGAATCGCAAAGTCCCTTGGGGTACATTTTTGAGGCTGCTCGTGAAGATAGGACGTCAAAGATTTGAATCCTTGGGCCACCACGGTCTTCACAATTTCAACGACCAGGCCCAGATCCGAGGATATCTCCGCTTTCTTGCTCAAAGTTTCAGGTGCAGATCGAGAAGGGCTGTCAAGATGGAATTGAAGAGCGAGAAATAAGACATTGAGAAGGGAACGATAGTACTCCGAATCATTGTTTATTAGTGCTTCTTCATACGTTGCACGGCGAGTTCGTAGGGCGTCCCAGACGACACCCAGAAGACCGAAAACCTCTGCCCCCTTCGCTCCAATCTCAACAAGTCGTTGGAGCAGAGCTTGGGCAAAGTCAACCCTGGTTTGCTGGATTTTTTCAAAAATAGTTTCTTGGGGAACGCCATTCATATTTGCCTCAAGGCAGCTTTTAACAACGAGAGCCATCGACTTTTGAACCTCACGATCGGTCATAAAGTCCGAACAGTGCTCGACAGCGAAAAACTTCCAGCTGTGGAGAAGGCTCTGCAAATGATGAAAAAAAAAGACCTGTTAGACAGTTCTTTTTATATGGAATATCGGATTCAACCTACCACTTGTGCCTCAACTAAAGACAGATTTAGATTGGCACGCTCAAACTCCTCAGCAAATCCTTGGTTCCGCGCCCCTGCCCAAGCAAAATCATACGAAAGTAATTTCTCACCCAAGTGAGTATCATAGCAATATTCGCGCCCTAGAGAGCGATACTGCAAGGACGTTCTCTTGAAATCAGCAATTTGACAACCAGAATATCTCTTTTCGAAGTTTCTCTTTAGGTTGGCATGCAGAGAGACATTGTATCCAGAAACTTCGACGGCATCTGTTGAATACCAGGCAACTAGAGGAATTAGAGTTTTATAGAACATCCGATCATGCATTTCTTTGGCAGAGTGTAAGTAAACAGTGCAAAGATCGGCGACGACGGCGGCTATCCTCGTAGCGAAAATCTGGTTGACCCCAGACATAGATGATAATTTCAGCTTAGAAACATAATTAACGAGGGTGGCGAAGAAATTAGAGTGTTTTCTTAATTCGGGGGTTGCCCATGGCCAATTCTCTTGTGCTTGGGAGACGAAGTCAAGAAGCGAAAGGGTTACTTGGGGGTCAGTCTGTTCAATATTGGAGAGCATTTCAAGTGCCATTTGAAGAAACGGGGTGCCCCTCATCGTAGAGTTATTTTGGGTATTTGTCTTTGTCAAAGATTGACGGGGAGACAACCCGGTTAGAAGGTAGACCGCAAGCCATTGCTGGCGTTTACTGACAAGAGTGGATAGCAAGCGCCATATAGCTAGCTCTAAATCTCGATCACTGATAGGTTTATCGAATTGTGATAAAACATCGAGGAATAAACAAGATGATTCAGCTCCCAGGTGGCCAACCAATGACGGAGGTTCTCTTGTAGAATCTAGAGCGGCACCTGATATAAGCGGCTCAAGCAAGGATACAATAGGTAGCCGGTATGGATCATGGAGCGCGTATAGTTTTATAAGAACCGGGGTTGATTTGAATAACTGGTCCTCAAATAGGGAAGGTGGCTGATCTAGGAGCTGGGCAACCTGAAGCAACCTAGTTGAGAGCTCCAGGGTTGATATAACCTGTTTCTCTATAAGTTGCATGTACCTGAGGTATAGGGTGGGAGGGGTTTGGAGGCCCTCGATAATGAGCCTGAGGATAGGATTAAATGGCAAATCAGCTTCCGACTGCGGACGGAGCACATCTAGAAGGTATGCCGCGGAAGTAGAAAAGACGCCCGTTACTTTCGACTCGGGTCTGGCGACATCGTTTGTCCCGAAGACATAGTAAAGAATTTGCTCGAATGTCCTCGCAATTGAGGTGTTAAGATGGAATCTTTGTTCTGGAACATTGAATCTCCAATTGATGTTGCTATTGTAGACCTCTGCCATTATCCGGACGAAGTTGTGAAGGATAGTCCTCATAACATGGGAGGGAACACCAGCAGTCCAATCTGAAGCGACTCCTATTTTAGCGTTTGGACATCGCCTCAAGACAGCACGAGAAGCGGCGTCATCAACAACTGCCTCAAACAGATGGACACAACTGAAAAGAAACGGGAACTCTCCCGAAGTCACCTCCATGGCAGATATTACTGAAGTCATCATGCCGCCTTTCCCATCGGAGCCAAGTAAGCTGCTTCTGGATAGCAAGGGCCAAACTCTGCTCGGTAGTACGGATATTAGTGCACGGATGAAATGTAGACAGGCAATTGTAGAGTCCATAACGCTTTCCGAGCCTGCTCTAGAACCGACACTCTGTAGGTTGCGTTCAAATATTTCAAAAACCAAGGAAACGATGTCGCTTTGGCGCGACAGCCCGTCGCTCGCCATTTCCAATATTCTCTTCGCAGATTCATCGGCGTTCTGTTTTCGGGTTTCGGCGATTGTGCCAAGAAGATCCGCCAACAGCCAAATCGTTTCAGCAATAGACTCTCCTCCAAACCCGGCTGAATAACCTCCATTTTCGGCCCAGTCTTCTAAACAGCTTCCAAGGTAGCTCAAGCAGGAGTACTGGTGTTGCCACATTATGACTGCGGGCTTTGATTCCGAAACTACCTGGCCGATTGTTGAAGAGGGAATTTGAGACGAAGTGTTGACAATTAAAGCGGTACTGGATTGATTGGTACGCAATTGTCTTCGGGGGGCTGATCCAATCATGGAAAGAGGGTGGATGAGAGTGACAAGATTTGCATTTTCGTCTTCCCTAATTGTTTCATAGCCCTGGAAATTATCTGGGACGACCTGAGTGAAGGATTCCTGGTTTTCCAATTCAGCGAGAACTCTCGGGAGGCCCTCTTCGTTGATCAAGTCTTTGCTCAGTAGAGCACGGCACAGTTTCAAAAAAGGTACGCTTTCATAGGGAAAACGTGAGCGGGCTATTCGAAATACATTATTCACAAATTGTTCGTCATTCATGAAAATCGATCGAGGATTGACAGAAGCGGCTGGTGATGGGTCCAACGGCCAGAGAGCTCCCAAGGAGGGGCCATTAAGTATCGCCAAAACTGACTCAACAATCTCGGGGGAGTAGTCGACGTAGAGGACGACCACCCGAATGAGATCTAAGAGTGTTGCGCGAGTCCAGCAATTCGTTGATATATCTTCAACTGCTGATGTGGATCCAACTTTAGAGGCAAGAGACATTATCGTATCAAACACAGCAGCCTTCATTTCGTCCGAGGTAAGAAGCACGATGGAATCATCGACAGTATACCTTGGTGTCCGCGCGCTCTCGAGGATCTCTTCGTACAAGGAGATTTCAGAAGCCCGAGTACTGTGAGGTGTGTTTGATTGAAAAGAGTTGACCGCACTATGAAACTGCTCCAGTTCTCTAGTCTCTTTGTCATTTAGAGCGAGTTCTCCCATGGTGTGCAAAATGAGCCCCCATGCGAAAGCTGCAGGATTCGCAGTTTTACTCTCAGCACCGGCAGTCGTGAATATTTCATTTAGCTGGCTCATCTCGTCCTTGGAGAGAAAATAAGGCAGCTTTGCAGACGAGCTTTTCGCATGACTATTCTCGATGATGAAAGGAATCGCAAGGGGAAGCTTCAGAAAAGCCAGCGTCGTTAAACATACGAATGCCTGGAGAGGTAAGAGAACTTCTACGGAGTTATTGCACGGCTTTTCACAGTCAGAATATAGAGCGTCATCACCAGGGGAACGGAAGCACCACTCACCACCGGTAGGGGTTCAAGGAAGCTATATTCGAGCATAAGGCGCAGCCAGGACAACAAAAGATCCGAGGTTGGTATTTCTGTAGACGACTGAAGTCGCAGAAATAAGATCTGAACGATATGCAGTATTTCTTCCACGAGGGTGGTCCTCCATAGATCCTCAATCGCCTCGCTGCTCTCAGTAGTGCTTAACCACCCTCCGTTATCCTCAAGGGCAGAAAGTCGAGTTCGAATAGCTTCAATGCATCCTTGAATGAAAGTACGCTGTTCGTCTCCAGTAACCTTTTCTTTGAATATGGAGGTTCCCAGTTTGCATAGATCAATACGAGCAGCCTGTTGGTGATGAGTGCCGGTGCCGTCAATGCCGCTATCCAGAAATAAGGAAAACAGTTTGCGAGCCAACTTGACGATGTGGCTTCTCTCAGACAAATAAACATCTCTCAATCGTAAGCGCCGCTTCTCTTCTGAGCCAAAACTAGAGGCATCGCTCCCTTGGTTCACTCTTTTGCTGAAAATTTCAGCGAAGCTAGGTCCTGCAAGTGACACGCGAAAATTGTCAATGCCGGGCGCGCCTTTCAAACTTGTGGTCTCTTCGTCTGCGAATCGATCTAGAAGTCGCGTGGCAGGGCGGTTCTGCCATTCTAAAACTGTGATCCGAAGCGCGCTGATCTCGTCAATCTCGGCGGCCTTACTCAGCCATAGAGCATCCGTTTTGATTTCTTTCAAATCGAAGGAGGTTTGGGTAGTTGTCTCCGCATGGATCGCAGCGGTTTTACTTTCGAACTCGGATTTAGACTTCGCAGAGGGCGCAGGGAAAACATTCCCTTGATTTGACAAGAGCTGGATGCTTTCTGGGTGCGACAAAAAAGAATGGAGGATTCCGGTATCATCTGGGACACTGTCGGGATTGCAAGTATAAATAAATGCTCTCTTCCAGGACCTAAGATTATCAGAGAGTCAGCCGCAATTGCCCTTTCAGATTTGACCGAATGCGCCCATACAAAAGCTGAACGTCCCCGGAGAAGCACTTGTCCAGGGACGGGAAATAGGCTTCCGGGACGGGAGCCATTGGCGGCACAGCTATATCATTATAGGACAGAGGAAGACACAGGAGAAATATGCAGCTCAGGGGGGTCCAAGGCGGATAGAAACCCCAATACTTAGCGCGAGAGCTCAAGATTGAAACTCAACCAAAGCTGAGGCTTTTCGGCTTTTGTCAGGTGGAGGTCAACATTGAATGCCTATTTAGGTTTAGGTCCCAGGCGGTGAGGCAAAATTTTGTGCCGTTTGACAAAATACCCCGTTTGGGAAAGGGATCCGCTTCACTAGTGGCGGTCGAGCAGAAGGTGAGTCAAATCGGGTCAAAAAGATCATGGATGGCTGACGGTGTACAAGATTATCGTCCTCTGATGTCAGCTGGGACAGGTAAGCAGGCTGCCTCAATTCTTCCATCTCCTTCCTCCCTCCTCACCTTCAATTAATCCTCGCTCACTGGCTTCCTTTACTCTAGAAACCCAAGCCATGGCAAGCTCCGATCTCGTTGACCATTCACCCCACCATCCCACCAAGGCGGCGCAACTTGACACCGCTTCGAACGTTATTCTCATTGACAACTACGATTCATTTACCTGGAATGTATATCAGTATTTGGTCTTGGAGGGGGCTACCGTGAAGGTTTTCCGCAATGACCAGATCTCTCTGGAGGAATTGATTGCCGAAAACCCGACTCACTTGGTGGTCAGTCCCGGCCCTGGGCATCCCGAGTCTGATGCTGGTATCAGCAACCCAGCAATCCAACACTTCAGTGGGAAAATCCCAATTTTTGGTGTATGCATGGGCCAGCAATGTATAATTCAGTCGCTTGGTGGAAAAGTTGATGTCACGGGAGAAATCCTGCACGGCAAGACATCCGCATTGAACCATGATGGCAAAGGTTGCTATGAGGGTCTTCCTTCCGCGCTTGTTGTCACCAGATACCACTCGCTCGCCGGAACGTATTCGACCATCCCAGACTGCTTGGAGGTAACGTCCTACGCTCATTTTGGAGAGGACAGTAATAAGCGCGTCATTATGGGAGTAAGGCATAAGGATTTGGCAGTGGAGGGAGTTCAATTTCATCCTGAGAGTATTCTCACTGAACACGGGCGATCAATGTTTAGAAATTTCCTTCAACTTACCGCAGGCACCTGGGAAGGAAATGGAAAGAATATCGCTCAAAAAAGCGCCGATTTTGTGGCCAAGGCCGCCGCTGCCAAGCCTCCCGCAAAGGACAAGAAGGTCTCCATTTTGGAGAAGATATATGACCACCGAAAGGCGGCCGTCGCAGTTCAGAAGGCTATCCCATCGCAGAGGCAGGCTGATCTTCAGGCCGCTTACGATCTTAATATCGCTCCCCCCCAGATCTCATTCCCTGCTCGCTTAAGGCAATCCCCCTACCCATTGTCTCTTATGGCAGAAATCAAGCGCGCTTCCCCCTCCAAAGGTATGATTGCGGAGAATGCATGTGCTCCTGCGCAGGCTCGGCAATATGCGAAGGCTGGAGCAAGTGTTATCTCAGTTCTCACTGAACCCGAATGGTTCAAGGGCAGCATCGATGATTTGCGTGCTGTCCGTCAAAGTCTGGAGGGCATGACAAACAGGCCCGCCATCCTGCGCAAGGAATTCGTGTTCGACGAATACCAAATTCTAGAGGCCCGTTTGGCTGGCGCAGATACCGTTTTATTGATCGTAAAGATGCTCGATATTGAGCTGCTCACAAAGCTTTACCGCTACTCCCAAAGCCTGGGAATGGAGCCCCTGGTTGAAGTCAATACTCCCGAGGAAATGAAGATTGCAGTTGATCTCGGTTCCCAGGTAATTGGTGTCAACAACAGGGACCTGACTAGTTTCGAAGTTGATCTTGGCACTACCAGCCGGCTTATGGACCAAGTGCCTGAAAGTACTATTGTTTGCGCGCTTAGTGGGATTTCTGGGCCCAAAGATGTGGGGGCCTATAAGAAAGAAGGTGTCAAAGCTATTCTTGTTGGAGAGGCTCTCATGCGTGCGCCGAATACTGCCGCATTTGTTGCTGAGCTTCTTGGTGGAACGTCAGAGAAAGCTTCACGGGAGTCACCAAGTTCACCATTGGTTAAGATCTGTGGCACTCGAACTGAGGATGGTGCGCGAGCAGCGATTGAATCTGGTGCAGATTTGATTGGTATTATCCTCGTAAAAGGCCGGAAACGCCTCGTCCCAGACGACGTCGCAATTCAGATTTCTCAACTAGTCAAATCTACCCCACGACCGGCTTCTGAGTCAACTGCCAGTTCTGGGGAGGCCCCGAACGCAATATCCGTCGACTATTTTGACCATTCCGCTCATTTCCTACGCCATCCTACCCGTGCCTTGCTTGTAGGCGTATTCCAAGATCAACCATTGAAGTATATCCTAGCTCAACAACAGAAGCTAGGTCTTGACGTTGTCCAACTGCACGGATCTGAGCCGCTTGAATGGTCTAGGCTGATACCAGTCCCTGTTATCCGTAAATTCGGTCTTGAGGACTTTGGGATCGCCCGTAGAGCCTATCACACGTTACCTCTCCTTGATTCGGGAGTTGGAGGCACAGGCGAGCTGTTAAATCAGTCTCACGTGAAGAAGGTTCTTGATAGTGACGATGGCCTACGAGTTATTCTCGCTGGTGGCCTGGATGCAACAAATGTTGCCAACATCATCAGAAACCTTGGACAATCCGGCCGAAAAGTGGTTGGGGTTGATGTCAGCTCTGGGGTAGAATCAAACGGCGTGCAAGATCTCGACAAAATCCGTGCCTTCGTGCGGGCCGTAAAGGGAACCCCCCAGTGACCCCACCAACGTCCATATTGATATATTTCGTCGTCTATTTTCAACGATGATACTTGGCCATATGTTACTTCTTCCCCCCGTTCCTTTTGTCTTTCTTATGACCTTCAACATTCATACATACTTTCGGTAGCGTCCCCAACAAAAAGTATTCCGCACTCTACTTGTTTCCTAGATACCTTCACTTAAACTTCACTTTCGGGTTTTTGTCATGAAGCTACTGATCCCTTAGTGGCCTTTCCTCTTTGCAATAAATGTCAGTCTAGTGATATTAGAATCGCTTTTGTTGCTTCGCCTGGAAGAACAAAGGCGGCTTCATCAGCCTTATTGTGTTATCAATTAACCATTCACCTGTCACTTCTCAAGGCCACAGGGTAGTATGAAGTCGGATCGTTTTTATTAGGCTCACACATCTCTGATCAGACCTTTCTGATATATGACAACTCAGTATCAACTTTCTGTACACCCGTGACGTATTACTGGGTATCCATTTTTCTCTTCTCTCATGTCCCCAAATCAAGGAGCCTTATTCTCTCTGAATAGATCTTGTTCCAACCCCAGATATTCCTAAGAACATCTACTAAACTCTCAGCTTGGCGAAGCAATGGGCAGGACTTTTCAGAAAGTTTATGCTTGCTCTGTCGGAAACTTCAAGGGCACAAGTGACAAAATTCCCCAATGGATACGTGGCAATGGTGGAGAGTACATGAAAGATATCAGCGAAGGTGTTACTCATTTGATAGCCACAAAAGGTGCTTTCCAACAGAATGTCGACGCCGGTAATCCACAATCCCCCATCCTGATAGCGATGAGATGTATACTTTGAAGTTTTAGGCGTTGATATATGACCTGTGACCAGTGGCTCAAGCAAAGCGACTTGGAACAGTCAAGATCGTTTCGTACGATTGGTTAGAAGACTCATTACTGTCCAAGACGAAAAAGCCCCTACGGGAAACACCCTACTTGTGGGATAAGATTCTAAACAATGAGATCCCCAAAGCCCAAAAGCAAAAGTCTCAACCCAATCGGAAGAGAAAGAAAACATCAAAAGTGAAGGGTCAAAACAGTCCAGGTTTTTATCCATATATATTTGTCGGACGGGCATACCTACTGATAAAATAATATAGCTGGGTATCACGTCTATCAGCAGTCCGGAACTACCTATAGCGCAATACTGGTTCGACCATATGCTGTTCGAAATTCGAGAGAGAGACTTAAGCTTGAGGTCAGTTCCAATTATTTTTCCCTTAGCTGCCTCTATTAGGTGGCTCCTCTCTAGAAACTGTTCATTGCTGACTTTTTTCTCACAAAAACGTTTTAGATCTACGAATCCGACTCCGAACCCCACGATTATACCACGCAGGTCAAACACACTCGCATTGGGCTCTGCGGGATCAAATCTCTCGTTCTTCGTGGTAGTAACCTTGAAGTTTGCATGCTCGCATTCGAGAATTATTTCGAGGAACAAACAGGCAAAAAGTGGGAGGAGAGGCTGAGTGGGACCTCACCACCACCGAGGAAGGACGATGTTGGTAATACAGTGCCCCCTCACAAGGATTGGTTTTATTATGATGATGAAACTGGGTCATTGTCGGCCTTCATTCGAAGCGGAACGACCTCAACGGTGAGCCAGGATCATGAGCCTGACTTTAGCGACAACCCCTTGGTTTTTGGGGGAAATACTGGTGGTTTAGGGAAGATGGAGCAACAGGACCTGGTGGACGATGGCTCAGGATCGCCAATAGGGCTTATGGAAAATTTAAGGGGCTAAGATGCTCGATCTACATTTTTGACGCTGCCAAAGCTGGCCTGGGTTTTCCTTTTGCGTTCGCTCGCTCGACGGATCAAACTCGTTGAAGCTTTATCGGGGTTTAGGTTTTCCAACATCCTCCACTTCTTTTCCTACTCACACAGAGAAGCGGTGATGGCACAAGATGGAAAAAAGTAGAATCTAGGCAAGCCATTACTTGATCCAGCGTTTTCCTTGAACGTGTCTATACAGTAAGTCATAATAAAAACCCAAAATTTCTTCTTGCAGATGGGTATAGGATAGTAGCATGGTGCATAAAATGATAGAATGCCCGTTAACACCAAAGCGCCTGTTAAAACTTTTCTTCCTCCCCTATAGCAACACCCTCTTGAGTTGAACTTTCTTGAAGCTTGAATCTAGGGCCTAGAGGTAGTCCTTCTTTTTAGCCGTCCTCGTGTACTGCGTAAGCGCCCACTCAATATCGCCACTCGAACCTTTCTCGAGAGAGCCGCCCCTGATCTCGAATAACCTCATTGTCATTCGTGGTCCGACTTCTGCAAGCTCCACATCCCGATAGCCGGTTTTCACGAATACGTGGTGTCGCACCTCGATGCTATCCTCTTTGTTCACGAAGCTAACGACACGATTTCCAACCTTTCCACTCTCACGAGGGGGGAACAAATGCTTCAAGATTTGGACTACCCGGAGACCTAGTTTTGTCTTGAACCCATCAAAAATGAGATGGGGATAGCTCTCCGAAACAGTCCCGCGGGCAGCGTTAGGAATATCTGCTCGGAGAACGACATTGTGTAGAGAGAAGCTGGCAGTTGGGCCGTGAGGGAGATGGGATATTGTCATCGCAGTCGGGGTTCCTCGATGCTCGTGCAGAAGCACCATATCTGTCAGCGCCGCGGCAGTTGCACTAGATACGAGGTCCGGCAGAACCAGGTTACCGCGGTTTAGACGGATAGACGTAGGAATAAGTAAGCGCATCTCCTTAGCAAATGTGCCTAGGCGAACGGAGGGCGAACGAGAAGTGGTGACGATTGGACGAGGATCGACAATCCCGGAAGTGAGGGCGTACTCGTCATCAAGATCTACGAGATCGGATTCCTTATCATTCTTATCCGGTAGTGATTCATCAAATTTATAGTCTTCACGAAGAGCCTTGTCGTTCGCAATGGATGGGTCGAGTTGTTTCCCAGTGGCTAGCGACTCCTTAAGCTGTGCACGTTTTTCGGCGATAGAGGCATCACGGAGCGTTAAAGCTCTCCGATAGAGGTAGTCCCGACGCTCTCGAGCTTGTCGACGCTAAATTTCAATTGGTTAATAGAATTCAGGTTGACCTTTAGATGCATAGTCTTTGGATTAAAAAAAAACACTTACAAGCATTTTGTTTTATAGAAACAAAGGTCTAAATCGATAATGTTCGAGACTATGGGTCGAAATGCGGGCAACTTTTTTTTTGCCCTTTTGAGTTGCACATTTGGCTCGTTTGGGCACCCGGACTGTGGGATTTTGGCGGTAGCCACCCCGATAAAAGGAAGAGGCCGATCGCAAATACCTCTAAGCCCTGTGAGTGATACCAATCATCTTGCCACTCACAAGAACCTACTCTCTTTTGCTGGTAACTCTGGTGACGGGAGTGTTTACTGAGCTGGAAGTATTGTCTCGCGGGTGAGTATTTCAATCTCTGCTGTTTGCCTGGACATCCAAATACCTGAACTAAAAATGGACTTTTGCTAGCCTCCTTCCTTCTGCCCCTCTGTTGTTGCACACTGACTTTTATTGGAACGTAACACGGAGATTTCCTGTTTGTTGAGCCTGAAAAGGACGGTTTGCTTGTCCATCACACTCTTTTATTGCAGAAATTTGGTCTAAATCGGTACTGAAGCTTTATATGATTGCTTTGGACTTATAATTTGCGGTGGACTACCGGTGGTCTATCACTCTTCCATCTTTCGGGCACTCGGTTCCTTCCGAGGTCGTTGCCATTCCCACAGTCGGAGTTGGATACGTCTATATTGTTTGGAAATTTATCAGCGGTTGGACTCCAGATCAACAATGTCGGCGTTTGGCGATGATAAGACTGCGACGGAATTCGACCAGAGCATGCCTGGGGCACCTCGACCCCGGAGACATGATGATGATGACGACGGATCAGACAATGATGACCTAGAGAGTACAACGAGTGCTCCGGCTGCTGATATTGTGCGTTCTCACGGAGATTTGGAGGGTGAAAAGGAGCTTTCTCCGCACGCTTGCGCGTAAGCATCTCCCTCGCCTCTACTTTGGATTTCTTGGAATTATTCCTAACAATTTCGTTTCCTTTTCCTTGGTAGTTACTGTGGTATTCATAACCCTAGCAGTGTCGTCAAATGTCTGGCTTGTAGCAAATGGTTCTGCAGCGCCCGTGGCAACACCTCTTCATCGCATATTGTCAACCATCTCGTTCGGGCTCGACACAAGGAAGTCCAGCTGCACCCTGCCTCCTCTCTCGGTGATACAATCCTGGAATGCTACAATTGCGGAACTAAGAACGTCTTCCTCCTTGGTTTCATCCCGGCTAAATCGGACACAGTCGTTGTTTTACTCTGCCGCCAGCCTTGCGCCGCTATGCCGTCATCGAAAGATATGAATTGGGATACATCACGCTGGCAGCCTTTGATCGAAGACCGCTCATTCTTGCCCTGGCTTGTGGCAGCACCATCCGACCAGGAGCAGCTCCGGGCTCGTCACCTTAGCCCACAATTGATTGCCAAGCTGGAGGAAATGTGGAAGGAGAACTCACAGGCGACGATATCTGACCTCGAAAAGGCCACTGCAGTTGATGATGAACCGGCTCCCGTCCTCCTGCGATATGACGATGCCTTCCAATACCAAAATATATTTGGTCCGCTAGTCAAAATCGAAGCCGATTATGACCGGAAACTGAAGGAGTCTCAATCACAGGACGGATTGATTGTGCGCTGGGACCTTGGTCTCAATAACAAGCATCTAGCTAGCTTTATCCTACCGAAGCTTGAACTTGGTGATGTGAAGTTAGCCGTAGGGGACGAAATGCGTCTCAAGTACACCGGCGAGTTGCGTTCTAAGTGGGAAGGCGTTGGATATGTCATCAAGATTCCGAATAACCAGTCCGACGAGGTGACGATCGAATTACGAGCGAAAGGTGATCATAAGTCGGTACCTACCGAGTGCACTCATAACTTTACAGCCGACTATGTCTGGAAGTCGACTTCTTTCGACCGTATGCAACTTGCCATGAAGACCTTCGCTG
Source organism: Aspergillus diversus (assembly GCA_027569885.1). Classification (NCBI taxonomy): domain Eukaryota; kingdom Fungi; phylum Ascomycota; class Eurotiomycetes; order Eurotiales; family Aspergillaceae; genus Aspergillus; species Aspergillus diversus. The sequence goes on from JAPDKZ010000050.1 coordinate 83,080, forward strand.
TTGATGAGATGAGCGTCTCGGGTTATATTTTCCACCGCCTTCTTGGACATGAGGTTGCAGCTGCTCCAATGAAAACTCAGATGCCGAAGAAGTTCAGTGTTCCTGGACTTCCAGAGCTGAACGGAAGCCAGATCAATGCTGTCAAAAGTGTGTTGCAACGCCCTCTAAGTCTGATCCAAGGCCCACCTGGAACGGGAAAGACGGTCACATCCGCCACTATTATTTACCACCTTGCTAAGATCAACGGCGGCCAAGTCCTAGTTTGTGCTCCTTCTAACGTTGCTGTTGATCAACTTTGTGAGCGCATCCACCGGACGGGCCTCAAAACGGTCCGCGTGACTGCAAAGTCTCGTGAAGATGTTGAGTCTCCAGTTGGTTTCTTATCTCTGCATGAGCAAGTTCGCCTTAATGACAGCAACATCGAGCTTATGAAACTCAATCAGCTCAAGTCTGAGCTTGGGGAACTGTCTAGCCAAGACGAAAAACGTCTGAAGCAACTTACCCGGTCTGCAGAGCGTGAAATTTTGAACAACGCTGATGTTATCTGCTGTACTTGTGTCGGTGCAGGTGATCCCCGTTTGGCAAAACTTAAATTCCGAACCGTGTTGATTGACGAGTCTACCCAGTCCGCGGAACCGGAGTGTATGATCCCGCTGGTGCTAGGGTGCAAGCAAGTTGTCCTTGTTGGTGACCATCAGCAGCTTGGGCCTGTCATCATGAACAAAAAGGCAGCCAAGGCAGGCCTCAACCAGTCGCTTTTTGAACGATTGGTCATCCTGGGTTGTTCCCCTATCCGGTTGAACGTGCAGTATCGTATGCACCCTTGTCTTTCTGAATTTCCCTCAAACATGTTTTACGAAGGATCCTTACAAAACGGTGTTTCTGCCTTTGATCGTCTGCGCCGTGAGGTCGATTTCCCCTGGCCTATCATTGACAGCCCTATGATGTTCTGGTCAAATTTGGGAAATGAAGAAATTTCCGCCTCCGGTACCTCCTACCTCAACCGAACTGAAGCAACCAATGTAGAAAAGATCGTCACTCGCTTTTTCAAGGCTGGAGTTCAACCAAAGGATATTGGTATTATCACCCCTTATGAAGGTCAGCGCAGCTATATTGTGAGCTCCATGCAGGCAACCGGCACGTTCAAGAAAGAGCATTACAAGGAGATTGAAGTCGCTTCCGTTGATGCCTTCCAAGGTCGTGAGAAGGATTTCATTATTCTTTCCTGTGTGCGATCCAACGACCACCAAGGCATTGGTTTCTTGAGCGATCCTCGCCGTCTGAATGTCGCACTTACCCGCGCCAAATATGGACTGGCAATCCTTGGAAATCCCAAAGTGTTGTCTAAGCACCCACTTTGGAATTGTTTGCTTCAACACTTCAAGGAACAGCACTGCTTAGTTGAGGGGCCTTTGTCTAATCTCCAAGAGTCCCTGATACAGTTCAGTCGTCCTAAGCAGGCGTACAGAGGACCGCAGCGATTCCAGATGGCCTACAATCACGCATCTAATGTCACTAGTGGTTTGATGAATGGAAGAAATGGCCATCGTAACGAATTCCACGACACTGGATCGGTAGTTGGCTACATTCCTGATGACGTTTCTTCGGTTCACTCGTCCGCACTTGGAGGCGTTGGCATACCCTCTGGTTATCCTCCTATGTTCCAAAACTTTACAGATTCGTGGCCTACTCTTCCTGGCTCCCGCCGAGCCAATGGCAACAGAGGAAAGGGGGCGCCTAGCGTTGCTGGTGAATCCGTCGCAGCTACGGAGTCTGACGTAACCGGAAGCATCATCGATGGAAAGAGCGTTGACCAGGGTGGCGTCAGCCTCGCTGGCCTAAGTATCAACGATATGGCCAAACAGCCTAGTCTCAGCCAGTCTGATCGATTGAAACGTTACGTGGAATCTGGCGGGCGTGAGCCCTACAAGCCTGGTGTCACCGATAATGGTAGCATTTTTGGGGGAAGCTCTGCTAGTATCCGTGTTACCCGTGGTGTTCCGGGCCATATCCATGATGACGATGATACCAGGAGCGTGTCAACGGCTTTTGCCAGCCAGGTGGGAGGAAACTATGACTGATCGAACAGATATTGTGTGTCCTACATGACCCAGAGTTGAACCAGGGGCTTAAAAAGCCTTTCCCATAACTTGGGAGACAACTGTTTCCAAATTATTGGGCCATTCTGAACAAGGATTAGAGTCCTGGGACTCCGCTCACCCCAGCAATTGCCTTAATGGATGTCGTGTACCTGATTAGTTTCAGACCAGCATCTATGTAAAAAATGATCCCGTCCATATTGTGGGAAATGACGGCATTCCCAGTCTTGAATCAACAGCACTTATGTCGATATTCATAGGTTAACATGCAATTACCATTCCACAGGAATTTGGTTTGGATTACACCTCGAGTCATCATCTCCAGTTCTTTTTTGGCGGAAACGTGATGCTCTGAAGAATGGTGGTTAATCGATGGCAGCCGCCACATCTACCTCTCATTATACCGAACCGTATACAACCGTTGGCTCTCATCTCGAAGGAAGGTCAGTTAGATCTCCTGAGACATGGTCCGGCTACCGTTTGTACCACCCCGGCCGGTTATTACGAAGCTGCAAGCAAATGACCTCGTTCTACAGACAATCCAAAAGGAATGCGTTGATCGCCAAGGATAATGGATAGATGTGCCCCTCAGATATTATTGATTTTGTTTCTTAATTTTTTTCTGTTGCTCAACGATTTATTGAATCTTTCTGCCTACCTTGTGGCATTGTTCCTGGTAATGCGGAGCTTCCCAAATTGTCTCATACAACTCATGCGTGTTGCTTTCTCAGCTCCGTTTTGACGTGGGCCTGGAACCCTGCGCACCAAGTCGGATCATGCTAATTTTTAAGCTAAATGAGGGTAGGATACGCCTAGCATGTGAATCCAACTATTGCCGTTCTTTCATAACACGGTCCTGGTGGCGCATTCTTTTGCTCAATCCCCCATTTTGGTCATCCTAGCTCTGCTACTAGATCAGGCACCTACGAATCTGTGTGGCGCCTGAGGGTCATGTAGTGATCGACACCGGGATCCCCAACTCCGTAGATGGTAGATCTCGTTTAATTGATTTAGTGTGTGGCTACGTCCCTGATTCCCTGCTCCTGCAGCTTCAACGAGGCGACCGCCCTCCTCAGCCACACCCTCCGACAGCTAGTCAACCATCGTGCAGACACCACCTGCACCCAACAGACCAGGGAAGGAAGGGAGAATTAATCTTTCATAAATCTTTTCGCATCGAACGTGGGCCGCATTTGCTGCGCCACACTTAGGGCTGACCGCTGTCTGTTTGCCTTCTTCGGGTTGAATCTTTCAAAACTGTGTTAGAAATCAAGATGCCTGCTTGGATTTTGACTGTAGCCGTATTGCCTACATTGTTGCCCTCTCATTTCCTTTATTCCAGCTCTTCTTTTGCCTTTTCCACTCTTGTCTTCAGTTTATTCATTGCCTCCTCCTTGACGATTAGCTGTGGAGAAGAGCGTAACTTGCATCGGCGCCTCCACTTCAAGTCAAGGCGGAAGCTTAAAATGGACGCACTCTGTGAAATGATTGGCACAACGAGATCCTTCAAACCCAGATTCTCACTGTCTGGACTCTCATGCAGCAGCCCCCCTCCAAAGACCCGCTTCTCCTGCTGCGCAACCTTTCGATAAACCCTGATAAAATGTTCCGTGAAAGTTGCGAGACTCGGAAAATCGTTGACGGGAATTTGTGGCGTAGTCAGGGTGTTGGGGTCGATTTCGAGACCTTTCTTTGTGATTTGGAATCATTGGGTAGCATCATGATTCCTTCCTTGAAGGTTTCATCTTTGACCATTTCTCTTATTAAACTTTCTGACTTGTTTTTGCCTCCCACAATTAATGCGTTCAATCTACCTTCGATCTGCGACTTCCTCATGCAGACCAATGTTTGGCAGCAACGGATTGGGCAAGAAGCATGCTCAAAAGCCTGGAACAAATCTCCGAAGGCGGTGGGTTTGGGTACCTAAGGGTGACAAGTTCACCACTGCCAACCTTGGAAAGGAAGGAAGCGTCCTACATAGTATGTCGTCGGACTCTGGATAGGTCGGAAAGATCAGGAAAATGCGAATCAACTCAGGCTGTCCTCTCGACGTGGTCGAGTCGGTGGGTGAACTCAATTCATAGAGCAGTCATTCACAGAGGGAAGAGCTTTGAGTATCGCTGTTCAAATTACAACTGGCCGTCCGCTTGAATCAGCGTGTCTTTTTTCTATTTTCTCCCTCTTCCCCCCCCCTTCAGAATTGATATTCTCACGGTGACGCCGTGAGAGGGCTGTGTGGCTGCGTCCACGTGCCTGAACAGACCTGATTGGTGAGGCCGTTTCCGTAGTTCAAAACCAACATGTGGCGGATGATTGCTCAACCGCATTGTCCTCGTAGCAGTACAAGTACTGGGAGTAGAGTAAGTAGTAGTAATAAGTCCGCAGGTAACACATTACTCAGGATCATTGGGGATTATTCTCATCATCCAAGTTTTGCAATAGTAATTCTTAAAGGTAATGATCATAAGAAATGAAAAACGAAAAATTATGATGTGAAAAAAACCAGCCACAAAAAACCCCAGTCTCATCAACCTGACCCAAGTCAAGCATTACCTGGTTGCCTGATTCGACCTGACCATGAGTCACTTCTTTTTTTTTTTTTTTTACAGTATTTCTCTCGCAGCCTAACTTCAACCTTGAATAAAAATAAACTTAGATAGGTACCGATGATCGTGACGGACAAGATCTGTTGCGCCTGCTGCTCCTTGTGATTCATGCCAAACAAACTGTGGCATCCACAGCCCAGAAAGGTACAAATACAGCATGGACGCGTCTTCGTCTGCCAGATATACCACGTGTGCACCCTTGTCAATCGACATTCAGACTTTTGTTCATAAAATTGCGTGCCTCCACATTGCTATTATTATTGAACTGATTAGTATTCTTGTGATGATTATTTTCAGCGTCATTATTATTATTAATTGACCCTACCCCAACTTGACTTTTTTTTAATTATTATTTTCACTCATCCCGCGTTTTCTCTTTTCGGTGGTGGCGCGCCAAGTCTCTGATTAGTCATTAGGCTGGCTGCCTTGTTACCTGAAAAATTCGGCTCCCCGTCCTTCCGCAAAGGACTAACTGACATCCATCAACTAGCTTGCTTCGCCTGTGAATTTATATCAACGCTCATCCCCTCTGTCGATCCCCTCTTGACCCGTCATTTTCTCGACTTCTTAATCCTCACACCCTGTTCCCTCATATTCTGCCATTTTTATCATCCCACCCCCTAGGAAGACCTGGGTACAACACGCGCGCCTCCCCCCAGTTCAATCAACGGTGGGGTTCTCTACTAGTTACTGCGACATGGGTGACGGGTCTGATTACCCTAGTCCTAGAAGTGAAGGTCCCGGAGGCCCTACATCCGTTCTCGTCGCTACAGATACTCTTGCCTCCCTCCCGAAGATGGCCGAGCAAATGTCTCCTAGTTTCATGGAAGGGGCTCGTCCGCGACTGTCGGTGAGACGAGCGCGAGATCCACCCAAGAACTCTGTCGGTCAGATTTATTGTGACCATACAGAATGTCAACACGCGCCTCCGACATTCCGTCGCCCGTGTGAATGGAAGTAAGTGCAGTCTCATTGACCTATTCGTTTTTTTCTTCAAGATCCGTGAGGCTAACAGAACACCACCAACAGCAAGCATATGGACAAGCATGACCGACCTTACAAGTGCCAAGAGCCTGGATGCGACAAGATCCAAGGTTTCACATACTCTGGCGGTCTGCTCAGGCACCAGCGCGAGGTGCATAAGAAGAACATAAATGCCAAGAAGCCACTGATGTGTCCATACCCGGATTGCAATCGTAGCACGGGCAATGGGTTTACGCGTCAAGAAAATCTGAAGGAGCATCTCCGGCGGCGCCATATGCACACCGAAAATGGGCATGCACCCGATCTTGCTATTGTGCCAGCACCTGACCTAGACGGACCCGCGACGCTTTCAACTGCTACTTCTGCTCTCAAGCGGAAACGAGAGTCGCTCGACGATGACCCTTCCCTCGTACTCCCTGAGGATGGAGAAAATGGAGTCGATCTGCGAAGTGAATTAAAACGACTGCGACGCGAAGTCCAAGAAAAGGATCGCCGCCTAGAAGAGCTAGAGCGTGTTGTAGCCGGGCTGCAGCAGGTTATTCCGCAAACCGCGGCCTCCCAGGGATAACCGGGCCTCGCGGAGTAATTTCACAAGTTGTTGTTGCCAATAGGTTACATCCCCTCTTCACTATAATGGCTTTTTTTCTTCCCGTCCTCAATTCCCCTATCATGGGTGCTATCTTCGTTTCTTTCCTTTGTCGCGTTTGCATTCCAGAGGCGTTTTCATATTCCACTTGCGGACCTTCAGATTTTGGGTTCAATGTCTACAACATCAACGGGGGGATTTATATGGTTTTGGTCTGCATCTCGGAACGCGTGGATTCACAACACAACAGGGCAGCTCTGAAGAATATGGCGTTTTCTCGAGGTCGATGCTACAGACCAGGTGGTGTTTTTATGGTTCCTCTCTTTCTCACTTCCCTGAAATATACCCAGGCGTTATTTTCACTCTCAATATCACAATTTCCCTCCGCAACCTCTTCGTTGCTCTCACTGTTTTCCCCTCCTTTTCTGCTTGATACAAATGTCATATTTAAATTAGGGCGAGTGCATCAATCTCCAGTTACTTAGAACATCCGTCCTAACGAAGGATATGAAGTGTTCGTGTTTTTAATTCAATTTTACTATTTCGTGAGAGTACAGGTGAAAAAAAAGGAAATCTATCTCGTGTTTTCACATCGTCTTTAATCTCCCCGAGAAATGTAGATGCTCAACAGAGACACGGCATGAATAATGAAGCACTCCAGCTCCTCAGGTAAAGGGCAGCCAATACGAAAGAGAATACGAGCTAGCTTTGTTTCATAGGAAAAAAGTAAGGCGAAACTCACCTCGAGTCACCTTTGTTGCCCACATCCAGGAACCCTGCGTCAGCCGATAGCCTACCTGCCTACCCCCTAGCCTAAAACGATGCTAGTGCTGAATTAGAGTCGTCATGTAGACGCCCCCCAGGTAACCTTTTCGCCATCGCCGCCGCCAGGAAAAAACCGTCGACGAACCATCCCACGCTCATTCACTTTCTCGCCCCTCCATCAACAAGGCCGAGCCGGAAGATCCTGAGATGGGCTTCCTGTTCATCCCGCATCATGTGGCCCGATGTTTGACTCATCGCGGCGACGTGGTACCATATGCCGGCCGATGGGAGAAAAATCTCCTGAATGACTCGACCCGATCGAATTAGCGATGACATGGGATAGAAAGCAGGGCCGGAAGGGGAGGGTTTGACGAGGCCTGGTTTGCTTATCACCTTTTTAATAACCGCCTTGCCATGATTTTCCTTCTCTTGCTTTCCATCGCAATCTTGGTTTGTTTCAGTGGGTGCTTTCTGGGTGAAGCGAACTGCTATTTCGCCTTGTTGTAAGTGCGATTAACGCCTGGTATGGTTGAGCCCTTCGGCCCAGAGCGGAATTTGGAACCGGTTGACCAGGGGGGATGGGTTCTATGACTCGACGTTGAGATGGAAACTGGTGGAAGCGAGAATGGGGACGCGAGTTGGGGTTGGGTATTTACGGGGTTGAGGAGATTGTTGGCAATGACTCAGACCTTCTATTGATAGTAAGGCCTAAGTTCCTTAAGCTAACTGTGAATGCTGTAGCTTTGTCCAGGCCGTTGTCTGCGGGCTCTTTTTCGATTATCTCCGATTTCATGACTACCTATTTCTTTGGTTGTTTTTCTAATTCGCCATCTCCCGTGGGCCACAATCATGTCAGTGGCGGTCACAAAATGGGGTTCCTTCAATGAGGCATATTTCTGCCTCCCTCATCCCTACGGATTGACGGACGGGCAGAAGGCTAATTATTACCTTGGAATGGAAATACCATGCGTGGAACTGGAAGAGCTTTATGCCTGACAGTACTCGGTATTATACGGGGGATCCTAAGCAGGTCTAGTTCAGTATGGGCATGACGCAGTCAGTCCCTCAGCATTCAACGATCCAAGTAAGCTATTATTTCATAGAGACATGGCAGCTTCCAAATCCATAATCATCGAGACTAGCTTTCATGCATAATTTTTCTTGCCCGCGAAAGAGCTCCCCCGTGCTCAAGCTATCACTTCTACTGCAGGCCTGTACGATGCCTTAGCACCTCCTGTCTTAGTAGGAGGTGTATTGCACACCGAAACTTGGGTCGATTTTCTATTACACTTAAGTATTTCCAATCATGTACTTGACTGTAGGTCTGGGCTTTATTTTTTTTTACATTTTTTTTTTTCTTGAATATCGCAAGTATTCAGACGAGAACCCATACTTCTGCTCTGCTGCCCAAGGCGATCGATCTGCCTAGAGACTTGCAGAAACATCATGTAACTTAAGTTGCTAAAATATACCTAGCTATTCATTCATGGCTTAAAGTGCCACATTCTGTCACTCTTTATGGGCGCTGGCTGTCGAGCAGGCAGCTTGTGGAGACCAAATTATTGATTCTGCTGCTTTATTAGACTGGTTTGATTTTTGTTACCTAGAATCTACAAGTTTGGAAGGAACAATTATCTCGATGATTCGGCGATGGATCATGTTCTTGAGTGTATCCTTTTCTTATTCCAAACCATCGAGGATTGCAACCTTTTGGAAAGGTCACAAGGAAACAAAGCTAGACGGTTTTGATTTGTATAAGATCAATATGTAAACTGAATTGGCTTGAGAAACACTCATCACGTAATCTATTAACCAAGTCATTGACTGCATGTCCATCGAGGTTAAAAGCTCAAGCTCGGAAAATTTAGCAATGATGGAGCTCTCCGCTCTCCAGCCACTAAAACCCCATTTTCGCACAGAACAGGCGGAAGGCCAGACTAACCACTTCGACTTCTCCAGACAGCTGCTGCTGCAATCCTGCCCCTCCATTCCCAGGCTAATCACACAAAATAGCCCGTCCTTACCAGTGAAACCACAAAACATTTCTTCCTATCCTCTCCGACAAAAGAAAGGGGGAGGGAATTAGACGCCATGTCCCGCCACGCGCAAGTCGAAGAAGTTTCCGACTCCGATCCCGAAGAAGTCGCTCCCACCTTGGTCTCACGCGATCCAAATGAGAGCATAATTTCTCCTTCTTCCATTCCAGCATCGATGCCAACCCGGCCAGCACCTGAACCCCAACTGGAAATCCCAAAACACTATCAATGCCTCTACCCTGTGTATTTTGACAAGTCGAGAACTCGCGCCGAGGGCCGTAAGGTCGGGGCTGAGTTGGCCGTGGAGAACCCGTTGGCTAGGGATATTGTTGATGCCGTGCAAATGCTGGGTCTGAATGTGGGCTTGGAACCGGAGAAGTTGCATCCCAAGGACTGGGCAAACCCCGGTAGAGTGCGAGTGCAGTTGAAAAACGAGAGCGGTGGTCCTATCAATCCCAAAGTAAAGAATAGTAAGTTTTCCTTTTCATTTCCTCTTTATGTTTTTTACATGGGCTGCTTCAGTCCTTGAATCGGAAGTAGTGGGATCCTCATCGTAATGCAGAGCATCATCTTTACATCCTGGTCGCTCAGTATCTTAAAACCCACCCGACTACCGATCAATCGCCCTATCGCCTGAGGATCCGGGGACTCCCAATGCCAGAAAAGCTTCCTGATGCTCCTGCTCCCCCCCGGGGTTGGAAAATCGGACAGATTCTACCTATCCATTCCCCCGCTTATAGCGGCGGCGGGGTAAGTGATAATCCTCTGAAAGACGCAATGGCGGAAATGCAGAGCATGGGAGGAATGCCGGGCATGCCCCAAATACCGGGGATGCCAGATATGTCTGCCATGTCTGCCATGATGGGCGGAATGGGCGGGCCATCTGGGAGTGGTAGCGAAAAGAAGAAAAAGGACAAGAAGAAGGGCAAGGCGTGATGTTGGAGCGCATGGTCCTATGTTTTGGTTGGCCTTTTCTTCCATATCCTTGGTTTGAGTGGTATATAGGCTTTGGATTGCATTGGCACTGGCGAAAAGGCGTTCGTTTCTTTATTTTTATTTTTATTTTTTAATTCTTTTCTCTTTCCTTACATATAGAACGCATATATGTTTGATGCCGTCGTGATACCACCCATATTATTGGATCGAAATTGAATGATTAGTCCTGGCTGGGAATCCATCCTCGAGACTCGAGCGATTCTTTTGCTCAAATAGTAAAATTTTTTTTCTCTAACCAGTCAGGAATATAATAATATGGTTATATTATTCAAGGTTTATGTACTACCCCCATCTTCAGCCTGGGCCTGCGGCGGCTGTGAAGATCTGCGATGGATATCATTGGCTGAAAAGGTTACGTCGACCATTAATTCGGGCTGCCCCATACGTCAACTCTCCAGGCTTCTCTCCCTCCTCCCGAGTCCCCTCCTTCCATTACTCTAGTTCTCAAAGGCGTTGATGCGCTATTACAACAGTAAGACTATCACATCTATCTAGAAATATCCATATGAGTTGTGAAGATTCTTTATTCTCCCCAGTCCCACATGATTGACCTTTAGCACACCCCTCTCGCTCCATGAACTGCAGAACGGACCCCGCCACTGCGATCGAGACGGGATCATGAATTCCAGCCCAACCAGCAGCCAGCCAGTGTATGGGCTCTCAGATCGCGCCCCAAACGTTCCATTTCACTTTGCCTATGACGCTGCCCCTCCTTCTGCCTCTCCGCCGTCTAGCGTCTCCAGATCCTCGAATAAGAAGGCTCTCGGGCGCCAGATCACTCGGAACCGCGCTAGCTATAGCTGCCATACTTGTCGCCGGCGCAAGGTGAAATGCGACAAGGTATATTGAACACTCCTCTTAGTGGCTTCTAGTATTCACCTGGATGTGGTTCACGATGCTGATGGTAACTAGGTGCATCCTATCTGCGGAAATTGCGTGAAGAACGGAACTGAGTGCATTTACGATGCGTCGCTACAGAAAGAAACCGCGCCCGATGGCCGGGACAAGGATGGGCAAGGTGTGAAACGGAGAAGGGAAAGTTCACGGAAAATTGAAGAAGATATAGAAGATATCCAGTCGATGTATGGTCGACTAAAGCAAGCTGGACCGACCGAGCAAAAATCTATTGAAGCTCGCTTAGACAAGCTTACCTCGATGATAGAACGACTCAGCAAGACTCCCCAACCGCTGGATACGGTAGAAAGACAGATACTGGTGCATAATGGCTCCATGGAGCATCTTAAATCAGACCCGCGCCCTAGCAATGGCCATTCAGGAAACCCCGCACCCGACAGCCCCCGCCGTACAGGTGATTCAAGCGGCGACGAATTTCCCATACCATCCGGCCATGCGACCGACTTGGTAGACCCAGTGGGCAGTCTGAATCTGGGCCATCTTAGCCTGGAAGATGGGGGTAGGTCACGGTAGGTCTTTGTGACCCTGGCGCTCAACCGATCGAAACCTAATGGGGATCTAGGTATGTGGGAACAACATATTGGGCATATATATCTCACGAGGTAGGAAGGACGCAAACCAGTTTGAACACGCGTCATGTACTAATTTGGGACAGATCAATGAACTTAATCAGTTACTTCGGGATCAGAATCGCTCCCATGATGACCACGGGTTCCAAGACGGGTATGTCGACGGGGCCGTGGGGAGCACACCTGCTCGTCAGTGGATGTCTTCAATTGATGGCCCTGCCGAAGTTGTCGGGGACGGGCTTTCTAGCGGTGACGCGTTCCAGAAGTCTATTCTTTTCCCTTCCAGTGAATCACCGTCAGTGAAGGACAGGATGGTTGAGCCTGATATGCTGGAGTTCATGCCTACCAAACGACAGAGTCATATATTGTATCAAGGTTTCATGTCCGGGATTCAGGCCATCAGCCCCGTTGTTCACCCACCGACTATCTTGAAACAATACAATGCTTTCTGGGATTGGTATGATTCCAGTAGCTACTCCGGAGAGCCTTGTCCTGACCCGTCTTTCATTCCGCTGCTCTACGCCCTCTGGTATGGCGGATCAGTCACGATCTCAATACGCACGATCAAGGCTGAGTTCAATGCCTCGACGCGATCCGCTCTCTCCAAGGCGTACAATGACCAGGTAACACGCTGGCTAACCAAAATTTCATTCCCTCGCAGCCCCTCGCTACAGGGCCTAGCTGCGTATCTGCTTGTTCAAACCATACTTTCGAAGGAAGAGGAGCCCCTTACAAGTAGCTTGTTCGTGAGTCTTGCCATGCGAGTGGCACAAACAATGGGCCTGCATCGGGATCCTGCCAATTTCGGTATTCGCTCCAGTGAAGCGGAATGCCGCCGTCGGATGTGGTGGCACATCGTACATATGGACGGTGTGGTCTCGATGTCCAGTGGCCTCCCCCCTTTGGTTAGTGAGGAGTACTTCTGGGACGTTCGTGAAACAAGCGAAGTTAAAGATACACTCCTCGGTCTTCCCCAGGCCGAACAATATGAGAGGATGGTTCGTTCTGGCATGAGACCGCGAGATAACCCAGATGATCCGACTGTTTGCGGCGGATCATCCATCGTGAATGTATACTATCTCACAGCCAGGGGCAAATATGTGATGGCCCGTAAGTACAAACAACTTCCTCAAACACGCCAGACTGTATAACTAACATGTCCCAGGTGCCGTGCGTCGGATAATGAAAATACAACTGGGGACGAAACCTGTCACCCGCCAGGATATGGAGGAACTGCGATCCATCCTCGTTGATCTTCAAGCCCAACTAAACTCAATCGTGAACAGGATTCCGGAGGCTGAAAGCACCACTACCTCCCCGAGGTCTTCCAGTAGATCCTGGTCTTTCTCGAGGTCCCCTACCGATACACGCCCGAGTGATACAGCGCTTCCGGGTGAGGGGACGCCTACTTGTACCGAGCAATACCACAATTCGGTCCTTGTATCCTTTCACAAATGGGCAAGGATCCTCCTTTCTTTATTCATTGATAAAGTGAGTTCCTCATCGCTGACCAGAGATGGAATCGGGAAACCTAATGAATTTTGATATCTTAGGCCTTCTGTGTTGCTTACCAGCCTTTCCTTAAAAATGCTAAGAGCCGGATCTGGCCGGCCGCACGACAAAGGTACAATCCAAGGTCTCCATGCGGTTTATTTGGGAATAAATCTGATAAAGAATAGTGCATTGCGCCACTGCCACGGCTTCATGGAAAAGTTTATCTCTCTAGCAACGGATCCCGATTTCCAGCCTTTCCAGTGGAGTTGGCCTGGAAATCATCAGCCAATGCATGCAACTATGATCATGCTCATTGACCTCTACGAAAGACCATATAGCCCTGAAGCCCCGAAATCCCGAGCGTTCATTGACCGGATTTTCTCCCTCACCGGCCCAGATGGTGGCGTCGTCGGGGGTGAGGACGGAATCACAACCCAGCGGCCACTCAAAGATGGCGGCCGTGAAGCATGGGACATGATCCGTAGATTGCGCCAGAAAGGATGGCAAAAGGCAGGGCTTGATCCACAGAAGTTGTGGACGGAACGGGCGCAAATCCAAGCCGGTGTAGCATCTGTTCCAGATGAATATGCTGCTATGGGCACTTACTACGCTGCTAGTACACCGTCAATCACAGGTTCTCCAGGGCTCCCCCAACCGATAGCCTCCCGAGAGCAGTTAACTGATTTCTCGAAAATGTTCTATAATATGACACGCTCCCATATGCTCCCTAATTCCTCTTCCTCAACGCCGCGGCCGAGCCCCTTGCGATACGAATTATCCCCTTCTTCTCAACCTACCACCACTTCCAACACAGGGGCGCCTCAAATAATCTCTCCCTCTACATTCTCCCGGTCCTCCACTTCCTCTCTCGATACAAGCGCGTTGAGCGGCTCGACCGTCTCCTCCACGCCGAGTATGCCTCCAGCTCCAGCTCCAGCACAAGCTCCAGCTCCACAACTCAATGCCACCATGCCATTTGCCCAGCCTTCTACAGCCGCACCACCGTCCAGCTTACCGTTTATGGATGCTTTATCCCCTACTGCACAACCGCCCCTGAACGTCCCCACTCCTCCCTCCATGGTGGACCCGAACCTGCACTTCGATTGGGACCAATGGGATGCCGTATTTGGCCAGCATCTCCCCGTATCAGATGAGCTGATGGAACTCGATCCGGTCACAGGCTTCGAGTTTTGCGATCTTGGCGGTTCGAGGGGGATCCCTAGCCAACCAGCCAGTTTGAATGGCGCTGAACCAAGTACAGGCAATATTCCGGGTTCCAACTGGGGAAATTATTAATCTATTTTTTTTCCGTTATTTTCTGGAGTCTTGTTTCTAATGAATGTGTTCTGTGGCTTTGGCCTTGATTATGACTGTATGATAATGAAGGCACTATAGATATATATATGGGGTACTCTTTGTGGGATTTTTTTGTATATGGCGTCTTAAAGATCAGGGCGGGCAAACGTTCTCTACCTTGAATATTTTAAAACTTGATCACGCTGTACGTTGGATCGAAGAATATCGTCATGGAAGAAAATATATATTTAATCCTGATTTCCCCCCCTAGCAACAAGTTCTTAACCGCATTTACTTCGTAGATATAGAGCCAGGTATCTACTTTTTGGCGTACAATTTTCGAAGATAGGTATGCGGATATTTATTTTCAGGACTGTCTGAGCAGCAGACAAGATCCCACCCGGCAAGGTTGGTTAAGGCTAGGCGAAATGAATAGTAATGGTAAAAAAATGACGTAACAGGTATGGGATTCATGAGGCGTGACTCTGATCAAGTAGGATGCAAAATATGCGTTATAGGAGCTTAGGATATTAAGAAAAGTAAAATAGCAATAGCCAGAAGGATGGAAAGGAAGACTTGGGGGGAATGTTCCTCTCACACCCCTGCTCGCACGAGGAGCGGTCGCATGCTTCGCATTCCTTCTTTTCATCATTGAGGTGGATTCTTCACGGAATCGAATAATTTAAACCTTCATCTCCTCGAGACCGTGCTTCCAGAGGGTGGCGAAGGGGGTGACACCGTCCTCACGGAAATCGATGAGGATATGCCTATAGGGGTTTAGCGGGGAACATTGAGAAAGAAAGCAAAGGGGAAAAGGGTAATAGTAACATACATAGCATCACCATCCATGGACTGGCCCATGAGAACATCGTAGTTGTCGTAGTTGGCAAGGATCTTCTTGACAGCGGCGGGAGCATTCTTCTTGAACTCGTTAATTTCGGCGGCGTCGGCACCCTTTTCGGTAAGCTTGGTGAGGACCTTCTTCATGTAGGCTATGGTGAAAATAAGAGGTTAGTGCCTGAAATTATAGAGGAGCCTGCCATGTGAAGAGGAATAAACATAAAACGAAATACAAAAACTTACTCTTCAGGTGGGACTTGAAAGCATCCTTGGAAGGCTTCAGTCCCTCCTCAGTCTTGAGCCAGACGAGGCGGAACTGATCCTCAATATCGTGGACCATCACCTCGCCACCCTCCTCACCACCAGCATCATCACCGTCCTCGGCGGAGGGGTTGGCACCCTCAAGGGCAAAGTCCTCATTGCTCTTCTTCAGGTACTTGCGGCAATCGCACTCGTAGAAAACACCATCAACGGTCTTGATGTTGAAGGTGTCGGAGAGGACCTCGTCACCGGAGATGATATCCTGGGATCAGATAGATTGTCAGTGTTATTGTTATGTTTTGTAATGAGGAAGTCTATCCCAGTATGTAAGGGGCTGCTTTGTTTTCTTCTCTGGACAGCGTTTGTAGAGTGGGGTAATGACGGGGTATATAAAGGAGGAAATTGGAATACCAACCTTGTAAATAATCATTTTGAAGAATGGATTGAGGAAGAAGAAATCCTACAGGAAGAAACCCAAAAAAAAGAGAATGAGGAGAGGCCGAGCAACGGTATAGACAGAATGAATTGGCACAAGGCTGGAGAAAAAGAGGAAAAAGAAGAGGGGAAATCGACAATTATTATTGAGTGGCGCTTCTGCTCGTTCCAAACTTTTGGTGGGGTTTTTTTCCATTTCTTTTACACGGGATTTTCCTCTTTTTTTTTTTTTGCTTGAGGGGCGAACAAGAAGGCGCTAGCCCGCTCTAGGACTAGTCGACTCGTGCATCAAAGTCGCAGTCTTCAGTGCTACCAGGTATTAACAATGTGGTAAAATGATATTAAATCAATTCGGCACTATGGCAAAGCCGAGAGATTCTAACATCAATAAAACCACCTGGTCATTATTCTTCTCTCCTTCAATTGGTGATGGGGATATCCTCCTGTCCGGAAGGAGCGTCGAGAATGTTTCATGCCTTAGGCGACTAACAAAATACCAATCAGGAGATCACAAAGTTACCATACCTTACCGCCCGATCCCGCCATTCTCCAACAACCAAAGGTCCTGAAACGGCTTCCGTACAAGCGGCTGCCAGTGTATCGGTCACCCTCCAGATCCCGTGGTGCCACTCGATTTTTCCGTTCCCTTTTCAATCCGCTTCAAGCCTCGTCCTGCTGCTGACACTACCCTTCTTCGGCGCATCATTATTTCTTCTCTCACATTCATGTACTTTCTTTCCTCAAAGTGTCTTTTTCTTCTACTTTAATTTTTCCCCCTTAGCTTGTAATTGTTAAGCCTCGCGTTGGCTGTTGACCTACGATTTATCCGACTCGCTCCTGGGAGTCCCCTGATATTGTGGTGGGCCTCAGGACAAGCTTCCGATTATCATCACAGCCGGCTTCTCAACGCGATCGTACCGGATCCTCGCTTCATTATTGATCTTTCTTACTTTTCGGCTTGAGCTTTAATTTCCTTTAATTCCGCCTTTCTGGGCTTTATATCTCTTATAATCCTTCCTTCCATCCCTTCGTTGTACCCTGGTGCAACCCCGTTCCTTCTGCTCTAAACATCCGTTTTCGGGAACCGATGTCTGTGATCCTATCGTTAGCAGAACGTTTTTAATCGCCAATATCGAAAGTCGCCTGCTTATTTTCCTAAAAAATGGCTACCAACTCATCAGTTGTCTTTGAGCTCCCCCCTCTCCCGAATTACACCTTAGTTACCCGTCCCTCCCTTATTGATGGGGTTCCCGACAATGTTCTCGCCCTGATCCTCCCGATTGTCGCATATTGGGTGGTGTCCTTATTTTTCCATTATCTCGATGTTAACGACTTATTCTCTGAATACCGCTTGCACACTCCAGCTGAGGTGTTGACTCGCAACCGAGTGACTCGTTGGGATGTTGTCCGAGATGTCATTCTACAACAGGTGATTCAGACGATTGCTGGTAGCGCCATGGCATTATTTGACGAACAAGAGTATATTGGAGGGGAGGAATACGATATTGCAGTCTGGGCGCGCCGAATTCGCTTATTACAAAAAGGCCTTCCTCACTTGCTGGCCCTGTTCGGAGTGAACGCGTCGGGCCTGGCGGCAAGCCTATCGCAGAATGGTTACAAGATGTTTGCAGGAGCCCTTGCAGGGGGGCATTACCCTGATATAACGCAGTCCATTGTTCTAGACAACGGCATTGAAACCGTTGCTCCTGCCTTTACCAACTGGGAATTGTCCGCTGCAAGTTTTATCTATTGGTTCCTCATTCCAGCAATCCAGTTCTTGTGGGGTGTTTTTGTCGTCGATACATGGCAATACTTCCTGCACCGCGCGATGCACTTGAACCGCTGGCTTTATGGTAAGTATTGATAATACTTTATACTCGCTAATTTTTCCTGCTAACTTCCGATTATAGTCCGCTTCCATTCGCGGCACCATCGTCTCTATGTTCCATATGCCTTCGGTGCTCTCTATAACCACCCCGTCGAAGGCTTTCTTCTCGATACTGCCGGCACTGGTATTGCTTTCCTGACAGCTCGAATGACTCATCGTCAAGGCATGTGGTTCTTCACTCTCTCCACCATCAAGACTGTCGATGACCACTGCGGCTATGCTTTCCCTTGGGACCCCCTGCAGCATCTCACCTCTAATAATGCTGCTTACCACGACATACATCATCAAAGCTGGGGTATCAAAACAAATTTTTCTCAGCCATTTTTCATCTTCTGGGACCGTCTTTTCGATACGCAATGGAGGGGTGAAGTAAAGCTCCGCTATGAGCGATCTCGGGAAGCCGCTCAAAAACAAGTCGACGAAGGGACTGGTATTGGATCTGATACCACAGATTCATCAGACCGGACCGAGCACGATGTTGCCATTGTGTCATCAGAAGATTCTGCAGACACAACCACGCGAACGCGATTGCGCAGAAAGACGGTTACCTTGTCTCCCCACGTGGATTCACTTAGGGGGGTGAACCATGGTGTGGCCAGTAGTGTCTTATAAATTCCTAATTTCCTGAGGATATTTTTCTTCCATCTCTTCTCTTTCTCTCTCCTCAATTCCGTTTCTACCCTTTCGTTCTTCGCCCTATTCATCACGGTCATCGGAGCTGCAGGTCGCCTCCTGACCACTGCAGGACTATTGTTTCTTATACCCCACTTTGTATTAATAATTGAGGGTGAAGACTGCCCACGGCCTGTACAATGACTTTACTTATTCTTCTGGAAATACTTATAATTAGATGGCAATAGGATACGCAAAATTACGATTTTTTTTCCATATTGTATTTATGTTTCGAATTTTCACTGACTTTCTCTATCATACTTTATTTTCCCAATTTCATTGTATGTTTAAAAACAAAATCATATCTTGCAACATTCTTATAGAAATCCCGAGGGAGAAGGAAAGCTAGACAGCTAGGGGAGCAAACCAAGAAAAGGGATAACAAAGGAAAATATTCTCAAAGTCGGCTTGAAAGAAACAAGAAAATCCTTGGCATAGCAATACTTCTGGCCCGGGTGATGAACTACAACATTCTAGGCTTTTCTCCCTTCATTTGAGTAGTGAATCTCGGGCTTCTGTGTTGCCCCACCCTTGAGACTCCATGATGCCTCCCCGACATTTGCCTCACCTATCCAGTCATCTTCCCATTCATCAGAATCACATTCAGAGTCTGAAAAGGCTTCTAGCTGCCTTTGGAGCAGATTCTGGCAATATCTCATCTCGTCATTATCTCTGTTTGCTTTCGACGAAGAAAACATCTCCCCCAGGAGGGCATCAATGCCTTTTATCACTGCGTCCATATCACTGCGTTCAGGTACCACGCTCTTCCAATCCGGTTCTTCTCGGGGAGGAGTATACGCCATTGCCGGAAGCAGCTCACCCTCTATAGGTCGGCCTGACAATTTTGAACATCTACCCTTGTCTTGGCTATCTGCGGTACTGGGAGGCGCATAAGGATAGCGTATCTCATCATAGAACCTCTCACAAGTAGGGGGTGTATATAGGCTTTCAGGGTGCATCGCTCTCGCGTCCAGATATACAGTGATTTCTTCGCCCCGGTTGCCATCTTCATCGCGGCGCGGGGCTGTCGGCCGATTCTCTTTATCTTTCCTCTTGCGCTCTTTGGTAGCGCTCTTCCGTGCTGTCTTTAACTTGAATGCCCTTTCAGAACTGTCGGTGAATATTTGAAACGCGGTTGGGAAGTTGCAGATACCAGCATCGATAAACGAGAGTAGCTTTGGTGCTCTATGCTTCTTTCTTGTTCGCGTACGGCTTAGGAGGGTTGTACGAAGATTTTTCAGATGCATCGGTTCAATCACGATTCTCGCAAGTATGCAAGCTTCGCACCTGTTCTCTTGGAACTGAGAGGCTCCAATCGGCGGCATAGGGCTTTTGGTTGAAGGTTCCCACCACATACCCTCAATCGCCTGAAGTGCGCGCACCAGAGCCTTACACTCTTTATCGAGCCGATCTGAGTACCAGTCGAGGATATTTAATTGACTTGTGACCTCGCCTTTCACTAGCCGAAACGTGTGGTTGATAACATACGGATTCAAACCCTTGTGGGTAAGGCAAAGGGTGGCTGCCCGGATAATGGTGTTGGGTACTATTTGAACCATGAACTTGCTGCGGAGGTCTGATGGAAGGCCTCTGATTGCACGTTGGATCATCTCATTAAAGTTCCCTATGCACTTGTCATTGATAGAGTGGATTTTCTGGTAGTCATTCGAATCCTGTATGCTTAGGATGTCAATTAGCAATTTCAACTGGTTCTTTGGGAGATCGAGCACAGTCAGAGGATACCTCTGTTGCACCTGGCGTGCCAGTGTCTTCTGCATGTTTAATAAGCTGTTCTCCGCATAGAATGGCGTTTGTTGTGGAAGTTGAGGTTTAATACTCGTCCTACCTGTTGAGAGGTACTATCTAAGTTGCAAATGAGCATAAGGAGGGAAAGCAGCTGATAATCGCTAAAAAAAATTTTTTTAGAGTAAGGATAGGTCTCTTATATATACCTATTGCTCTAGATTCGTATCTCTGCCAACCATCTATATTAACAGAGAACGCCATAGCTGAAAGGAGTTTTCTTGGAAGCTCTTTCATTAGGAGCCTAGTCAAACAGTACAGATGGATGAAAAGTCAGGGAAGACAAAAGAGTGACCTTATTGTTCTATTCATCCTTTGTTTCTGCGCGAGCCACTCTCCTATTGTGCAACTGGAAAGGGGGAGAGCAAAGATAATCAATGGTTCTTTCTATCAGCGCACAATGGACAAAGAGTGTAGGTGCGATAAAGAAAAACAAAAACCCACCTTGTTGGCTGTGAAGCTTGTGAAACATTAACCAGGTCACAATAAGGATTGCTTCCTTCCCTCTGGATGCATCCAAAGGTTTCATTGGAGATTTCCCCTTTTTGTTGGCAGCCTCCGAAATGACCACATCACGCGTCCATCGCACCCCCAGCAGGACTCTCGACCACCACCCTGCTCCGAGTATTTAGCCCTCGCCGGGTTCACCTCTGATGACTCTACCAATGCCATCGGGAATAGGATATACGTCTTCAACATGCGGATGACATTTCTGACCTCCCAACTCAGGCCGACCCCAGATGCGCCGCTCCCCTATACAGCGTCTCCATGGAACCTGCTGTGGGAGGACATCCGTTTCTTTTTTCGTTGTCTCCCCCTTCTGCCAAAAATCGTTTTTCCAGCGTCACCCTGCAATTCTGGTAAACTAAATGAGATGATCCTTCTATGGGAAACATCGGCAGCTTCATCATTCACGTTATTCTAATCTTGCTTTAACTCCTTTTCTTGATCTCTTTACCTGTGTTATTGCATTTATGGTGCCGGCTTTATGGATCAGTTTATATACAGGTCTAGTTCTGGTTTTGAACCAGATAATTTGCGACCTTCTCCTAAACCGAAGGGGAGGTGTTTTGGTCTCCCAGGTGCCTGAAAGGGAGGCTCCTGAACATAAACGTGAGCACTGGATCTTCATTAATGGTGTTGGTGTTGGGTAAGTTTCATATTTTCTTTGTATCGGCCAGGACAAAGCTGATGAGTCTCACACTGGATAGGAAAAGTTGGTTACAGAATAGTCTCGACAGGCTTGGCTATACATTTGGCAGAAAGGTTACTGGCGTCCATAATCCAACGTACGTTTATATCTAGTTCTTCTTGATTCATGATAGTAAAAAATGAAGATTTTAATGAAGGAAAACAGATCTGGAATGGTCTTCGACATTATACAAGTGCTCATTCAGAGAAACTTTTGCTACTCCACTCAAGATGTGAGAGATGCGTACGCTATAGCCAAAGCCGATTTACTAAGCCCTCAATACACCAAGGTCGTCCTCATAGCTCACAGCCAAGGTGGGATTGAAGCAAGCTTAATAATTGATTGGTTATTGGATGAGATACCCCAAGAGCTTCTTCGAAAGCTCGAGGTACATACATTTGGCAACGCTGCTAATCACTTCAACAACCCCTATAGCGATCCTCCACGGACATTTTCGAATCTACCTAGCCAGTTGGGCCCAGCAAGCCAGGGTGCTCCCAAGCCAAACAACAACACGATGCCAACTCGGAGGACTTTGTGAGCGCCTGGGGAGTTTTGAATTTCACCAGCATACCAAATCGCTATATGGGTCGAGTGTTCGTGAGACCCGGTACCGGCCACCAGTTTGTTCAGCATTACATGGACACTATGTTCACTTTTGGCCCTGGTCTCAATGTTCTTGACTCGAATGATTTTATGGACATGGACGTTGAAGTGCCTGACTCGGTTCGATCATATACGCAAGATATAGAGAAGGAGGCAAAGAGAGACGAGTTTGTCAAAACAGAGGCGAAGAAACTACTAAGGTCTGAACGCATAGACTCAGGTCGTCCTTTAACAGCTGGCACACATCTTGCTCGGTCATTGAAAGTAAAGGGCCTCAGCTGGTTATGGCAATACCGGAACGGTGGCTCTCCAACAGACTTCGAAAACCAAAACATTGAACCTCTTCCCACCTTCCTCTCATGAATTCTCTCTTTCCCAGCCTTAATTATTCTTAAGAAATAAACTTATTGACCTAGTAGTCCATTAATGCTATTTAACATCCCCAGAATCACAAAAACCTCGCAATTTCTGAGGGTCTAACGTCAAAGATTACGGTAGAAGTCCACAGTGCAAGTTGAATCCAAATGACCTGCCTCACTTCGGAGAATCAAGGGGTATTTCCTTTCGAGGGAAAGTTAAATATCATCATTCCTGAACCATGCCTGGGCGAAATAAACTCGCTTAATTCATGACGGGCCTAATACGAGCCTGCATAGTTTTACAAGACCCTGACATGCGTCTGATTCGTGCTGTGTTAGTGCTTCTTTTGCCAATATCTTCCATCTATTTGTAATAGTGATATTCTTGGGAGAGACAATGGCTCCAAGACGAGGTCCTAGCTTTGACTACCACAGCTCCACCTGCGAAGACTATACGAAGGTGAACTATACGAAGGTGAAGAACCAATGCAGCGCAAACGAAACATTCAGCACTGAGGGCCCTAAGATATATAGGTCTTTTTATGCTATAATCGAGGTTATCTTCTTTCTTCTGCTGTACTTCTCAGCGGTGCAGCTTTGGCGAAAATTGGCTCGCCTCCTTCTCCAGACTCCTCTTGGTCGCGGTAGTTATGATCCCAATATGCTGGCGCTAGTCCGTTACCCTTCAAGAAACCCTAAAAGCCATCTTCAGAAGCCCGGATTACTAAAGCTTACAAAACGATAAATCCCTTAAAATTAAGCAATTTTAATATTATGTAAATTATATACAGAGGAGTATGATATTTTAACACTACGCAGTTTTCTTCGCCCCACTAGTTTTTACTTCCTTTTCTAGAACATCTAGTGCCGCCGCGTACTTTGACTTCAGCTCTTCGGCGTTCTCCAGTTTGAGGGGCATCTTTTCAACCTTTGCGGACCGGGTGATCTTGCCATTGGTGCCCTTCGAGATCTCATTTGTGAACCAGCGGCCTTCTCTATGCGCAACAAGGGTCCAAGCCGATCCGCCCTTTCCGGCTCTGGCCGTGCGACCAACACGATGCACATAGGTTGTGACACTGGTCGGGACATCGTAGTTGACAACATGTGTTAAGGACTCTAGATCAAGACCACGGGATGCACGATCTGTAGCAATGATGACCGATAGTTTGCCCCCACGATAAGCTGTTAGTGTTTTGCGGGAGGCTGATGACTTATTGGATTTAATGATAGTCCCGATTCGGTCGGCTAATGAGGGATTCAGTAAAGACAGGAGGCGAGAGAGACGCGACGCCGATTCAGATGACTTGGTAAATACCAGGACAGTGCTACGTGCAGAATTTGGGTTGTGTAACTGCTTCGCGGAAGCTTCGGAGTCAGAGTCGGATTCACTGTCTGACGATGACGAAGAACTGTCATCTGAACTTTCAGAATCTGAGTCGGAATCGGACTCCAAAGAATCTGAATCGGTACTTGAATCCTCCGAGCTGGATTCTTCGCTGCTGGAGTCTTCGGAAGTGGAGTCCTCCGAGCTTGACTCGGAGGCTGCTAGAGCTGGGCGCTTTGCAGATTGACAGATATCGACTTTGATATGTGACAGAAGAAGACGGAGAAGGTAAAGGGGCTTTTGTGATCCATCTCCGACAGAGACGGAGAATTCCTTCAGAGTAGATGGCAGAGTAAACCTGTCATCGGAATTGGCAACTATTCCGCTTTCATCCCCAGTCGATGCTGGAGGATCTGAAGATCCAACGATGACTAGTTTTGGGTTCGTGAGCCTCAGGGAATTCAGTTTCGATATATCCCGTGTCATAGTAGCACTAAGAATAACCTTCCTCGGTTCTTTCGTCTGTAGGGGAAGCCCAAGATTCGATAAAAATTGTCCGCTAGAGCCAAAAGTCACAGGAGCCTTTCGTGCATCAAGGGAGTTTATCACCACATCAACCCACTCCTGAAAACTTTCGTTCAGCAGCCTGTCTGCTTCGTCGATAACAAGCCATTGAAGATGTTTCAGGGTAAAGCCTTCTGTATAGCGGATATGATCGACGAGACGACCAGGCGTGCAAATAAGAATGTCAATATTGGGATCCGCTCGACGGATATAACCCGGTAAAGTTTCGCCAAGATCGATAGTATTTGAAATGTAATCCTGTAGGTTGAAATTGGTCCATTCCTCACTTGTTAGTTCTGCTTGGCGGGACCGTATGGTTTCTGGACTGTAGACCTGATCGATACGCATCAATGAACGTTGCTCATCCTTGATAGCGACATTTCCAACTGCAGATCCTATACGTAAACCCGATCCAGCGGCACACAGCTCACAAGCCTCTCTCGCTTGTTTCACCAGCTCCCTAGTGGGTACCACGATAAGTCCCCTCAATCTGGGCGCTGGTATTTGTTCTAGCTCTTTGACGAGAGGAAGCACGTATGATAGAGTCTTTCCCGAGCCAGTAGCGGCAGACACACACAAGTCTCCGGGGTGGTTTTTAGATCCTTTCAAGAGGAGTGGTATAACTGCGGATTGTACAGCAAAAGCCTCCTTGTAGCCATTACCTTCGAGAACACCAAGGAGATTGGTATCGATGCCCAGGTCGGAGAACTTGGTCCTTGTCTCAGATGATGTCCTGATAGGGTTTGCCAGCCATGTAGGAAGGGAGGAGTATGTCGGCTTCTCATCTGGTTCAACAACAATTTCTGGCTGCGGAAGAGGCTCTAGACCTTGTGCAATGACTGGTTCTGCCGGATTTAAGTCTTTATCTTTCTCCTCCTTTGCGTATCCCTTTGCGTCTGCTGCCTCTTTGACTTTGGCCGATCTTTCGAATTTGGAAAGGATTCCAGAAAATTTGTTCTTGATTGAATGTGGACTTTCTTTATCTTCATTTATGGCAGGATCTGACCGTGGCAGTTCGGTCTGATCGTCTCTGTTTGCGGCCCCTCTCCCTCCGACACGTTCAGAGCCGCCAAAATCTTTGGTTGGTTTCTTTCTCAAAACCGTAGCCTCATCATCGGAGTTAGTATCGCCCCCGGAAAATCTTCGGTTTGCCGTTTTCGATTTCTTCGTTTTAAGGATGCTGTCATCCTTGCTTGGAGTAGTGTCATTCTTGCTAACCGCCGAGTCAGCATCTTTCTTTTTGGTCGATTCTTTCTGATGATCACTGAAAGCCAAGTTGGGTCGTTTATTGCTTTTGCGGTGCTCCTTAGCTGATGCAGGAGTTAACGAGGTGCTCTCGCTCTTCTTTGGCTTTTTCGTCGGTGTTAAGGAAGTGACGGTAGTAGCGCCATCGAGTTCTCTCTTCCTTTTGTGAGATTTCTTTCCGCTCGTCGGAGTTGCTGCTTTTGTCATTGGAGAGCCATGCTGTCCGGCACGGTCCTTAGCCATGATCTGGGTGGGCAGCCCGGTCCCGGCGCGAGCTTCTGATAAACTAGAGAACCTTTTGAGCTAACTAGCTGTGAAAAGCTTCTATCTCCAAATATTTTTTTTCGCGGGGATGATTCCGCTGGCAGAACTCCCACACCGCCATCTCCGCCGCCAGGGGTCTGGACTGTTCGGGATCACCAAACGAGACCGTCTCCTTATTAGGAACCTCCAATGGACCTTATGGCATGCAAAATGAGCTCTGATTCCGATTATTCCACAGGACAATCCTCCTCTGGCTGACACGTCAGCTTGAAAGACTTTCATATAGTTTAGGGGATATCCAGAGGAACACGATCATCCAAGATGCCCTATAATATTGCGTGGGTGGACCAGCGTCGATGCGCCGGAGAAGCGCAGGCTAACAACTGTCTATTTGTATAGTATGGTCAGTGACTTTTTCTTCCCTCAACCAGGTTAGTACATATGGCCCTTACCGTTGACTTCATCTGCTAATCCATGTAGGTGGGGTTGAAAGTCATATCTACCAATTATCGACCGTAAGAAAGCTCAATCCCTCCCAATCGATCGGAGACTTACCAACCCTCAGAAACTTATCGACCGCGGGTATAAAGTTATCATTATTACCCATGCCTACAAGGGTCGCACAGGAGTCCGGTACTTGACTAACGGGCTCAAGGTTTACCATGTGCCGTTTTTCGTTATTTACCGGGAAACAACTATGCCCACCGTGTTCTCCTTCTTTCCAATATTCCGAAACATTGTGATTCGCGAGCAGATCCAGATCGTCCATGGACATGCCAGTATGAGTAGTTTCTGCCATGAAGCTATCTTGCATGCGCGAACGATGGGCCTTCGGACAGTGTTTACAGACCATTCATTATTTGGCTTTGCCGATGCGGGATCAATTCTCTCTAACAAACTGCTGAAATTTACCCTGAGCGATGTGGACCACGTTATTTGCGTTAGCCATACCTGGTAAGCATGGGCATTCGCTGTCAAGCCAACCAGAATGACGCTAACGATATCCTTATATAGTAAGGAGAACACCGTCCTCCGAGCATCCTTGGATCCGTTGATGGTCTCCGTTATTCCCAACGCGGTTGTTGCCGAGAGCTTTCGGCCTCTATCCATTCCGCATCGTGCACCCGATGGACTGTCTGGGGTATCAGAGGAGCTACACCCAACCCCAAGACAGATCGGGCCTGATGACATTATCACCATTGTTGTTATATCACGCCTATTTTACAATAAGGGTACCGATCTTCTGATTGCTGCTATACCTAGAATTCTCGCCTCTCATCCGAATGTACGATTTGTCATTGCCGGATCAGGACCCAAAGCTATAGACTTAGAGCAGATGTTGGAAACCAACGTTCTTCAAGACAAGGTAGAGATGCTTGGCTCGATTCGACATGAGAAAGTACGCGATGTTATGGTTCGAGGTCACATTTATCTTCACCCCAGCTTGACGGAGGCTTTTGGGACGGTGATTGTTGAAGCAGCAAGTTGCGGACTCTACGTTGTATGTACTCGAGTTGGTGGGATCCCGGAGGTGCTTCCTCAGCATATGACAACGTTTGCCAAACCGGAAGAGGACGATCTTGTCCTAGCTACCAGCAAAGCCATCAGTGCGTTACGTTCCAACAAGGTGCGGACTGATCGGTTTCACGATCAGGTGAAAATGATGTATTCCTGGACCGACGTGGCGCGGCGGACTGAACGCGTATACAAAGGCATATCCGGAGACATTAGCCCTCAGGAATTTTATGGGTACTATCCGGGAGAGATTTGGGAAGCCGGTGATAGAGTCCGCAACTTTACTTTGATCGATCGATTGAAACGGTATTATGGCTGCGGTGTATGGGCTGGCAAACTATTCTGCCTCTGCGTGGTGATTGACTTTTTGCTCTATAACTTTCTGGAAATGTGGTTCCCCCGGACAAACGTCGACATTGCAAGAAGTTGGCCGAAGAAATTGAACCAACTCAATGAGAAAATCAACGCCAAAAGCGAGAGGGACCGTCTGGGGTCAACATCTTGAATTGTCTCGGTGGCATCATGTCCTTGAACCTGATGTCCATACTCGCCTGATGGACCCCTTGCTTTGCATTAAGCTCTTCTACTTAGAAGAGCCGCTTTTCGTGATTTAATCATGTAGGTTGATGTGGCTGCTAGCTCGACCAACTTGAGCAGCAATACCCAGTTCCAAACAGACAAGCTGAACTTACAAGAGAATGCCAACTGCAACCCACCAGCAGATTTTATGGGAACACACTTTCACCAGACCACGGATAGCCTGTGCCATTATTACTATTTTCTCTGTTGCTCTGCGAGCTTTTGCTCTATCCTGGCCTCCCAATAGCTTCCAATGCCCTCGAATCTGGTACTGTGCCGCTTGCCCCAGGGGCTGCTCCACGTTCCAGCTCGGCTTGCATAGGCTCCCTGGGAATTTGACTCTAAAATATTTCGACTGGTTGGCATTTTGCTCGATTCCTTCCACTCGCTCACGTCTAGACCGGGTTCCGTTTCCCTGCTCTTGGGCGGAGTGGCGCTCAGCCCTCTATCAAAGCTTGCTGGCGCCCTTCCAGATGGATACATGTTCGTATCAAGCTCGCTTCTGGAACCACCTTTGGTGATAATTCGACCTGAGACATACTGCTCATTGTTAGTTCCAAACTTGGTAAGAGTGCGGCTAGAGAACATACATCTTCGGCTTCAAAAAGTTGAGAGGGGAACCTCTTTTCTTCTTGGCTCTCTCCGTTATGGGTGCTAGGACAGCCGCTCATGCTCAGATATGCGTGCCCCTTATCGTACACAACAATATAATATTAACAAATAATTAACAATGACTTCACTGAATAAAGAGGAAAGTCAACTACTGCCCCCTGTGAGTGGGTTGTTTTTATCACTTCCCGATAAGAGTAACACTGAAGCCAAAGCGCCTGAGGTAAGAATGACGTCAAATGTTGCCTCGAGTTGACCTTACATTTGCATCACTCCCCGGCTTAGCTCTATCTAATAGTTGTTTTGATCTTTAATCTCAGATCCCACCCTCGACTCTACGAACATGGTCTTGTGTGATGCCAAATGAGGGGCGTAAGTGGTGGATTAGGGTTATGTCAGTGGAGCCACATCTATGTTAATTTGTTGGGAAAGAGGAATAAAATGCGGAAAACAAATAAACTTTGGTAGGTATGTTTACCGTATTAGGCACGGATTACAGCAGGTTAAAAAGAATAATAACAGAAACTATCTAGGTATCTTTCGCAGTAGAACACATATATCCCCAACCCAGCGCCATAAATGAGCCACGATAAAACAAAAAAAAAGAGAGGGAGAGAAAAGGTAGTCAAGAGACCAGGGTTTATTCAGCCTGAGGAAGCCTTCACTGGGGATGGGAGATGAGAGAAAAGAAGAGGGGATTTGAAGGGCGCAAAATCGGCTTCGAGGACTAGTTCACTTCATGATGGGCGGTCTGCCCTCCTTGTTCCATTTGACCCTGCTCTGAACCCATTCCACAGCCTCTTGGACACCTGAACCCATGAGCGCACTAATTGGCAAGACGCGACTGTCACGGACACCGCCACCCGTTTCCCCCTCGAATACTTTCCGCACAAACCCTTCCTTGATGCGGACAACCTCCACCGAGTCTTCACGATCCTGCTTATTCGCCAGAACCAAGATCGGTACCCCTGCAACATCGGAATTCTGCAACACGGACTCCAGCACTTGGCGACACTCGTCTAGACGGCCAAAGTCACTCCCAGGGGCGTTGATCCCGGCTATCTGCTCGGCGAAGGAATCCGAGCTGCTGCTCCCGCTGCCACCACCGCTGCCGCTTGCTGCCATGTTTCCCGACGCGGAGCTCGGTCTTCGGTTCGCAGGCAGTCGATTAATGTCGGGGTCCTGGCCGACGTCTGTACTGTCGACGACGAAAATGATCGCGTGACAACTGGAGTAGTAGCTCTGCCAGAGGTTCCGCATGGAGATTTGACCGCCCACATCCCAAATCTTCAAGTACATGTCCGGGAGCGATATGGTAGAGACATTTTGCCCCACGGTTGGCACGGTCTTCCCGGGGTTTGGAGCCGGTGCACCCTCGGAGCGGGGTTGGTAGAGAGCTTTGATCTGGGAGAGGAGGGTGGTTTTGCCAGCGTTATCTAGCCCTAGAAGAAGTACGGAGTATTCTGAACGGTGGAGAACAATATGTTAGATTTTGCGATTGGATTCCCCGCGTTCGAGGCGAGATTGTATTTCCGTAGGGGGTTCTCTCACCTTCTTTGCTGGTGGCGTACATATATAGAGACTTGGCCAGATGATACATCTTTGTCGTTAAAGTAGTTGGCGGGCGAAGCTGCGGCCTTCGGGGACAACCACAATATCCTAATACAACCGGCGTAAGGAAAAGAAAGTCGGGACACTCATGGCAACACGGAGGATGCGATTCTCTCCTGAGACTTTCTCCCTGTAAAATATCCGTATGCTTTTCGTGGGTTTCTCTGGGTTGGATCTTCGATTTCCAATGGCATACAGAGCCAGCCAGCCTCAGGCCAAGCAAACGCGCGTCAGCCGTATCCGCTTTTGGAACTTAGGGCTTAGGGCTAAATACAGTAATAACCCCGAGCCCTGATTTCCTGATCTGGAGCTGCGCCCGCATGTGAAGCGGGGCGCTCGTGACAAATCGGAATTATTATTAATGACGAAGAGACTTGATGTCACTGATTGGAGAGGATTCGAGATTAATTCTGTAGTACGAAGTACATGCCGTCCGATGGCCTGTCTTGTCTCCTCGCATCGAGGGCCGCAACGACAGATACGTACCTTCGAAATATGATCGACCAGGGTCTGCAAAAGCAAATCTGCCGGTGCAGAGCGTGATTCGAGGCTGATGAGGTGATGTCGTGCTCTGTCCCCAATAATCTGTCGTCCGCCTGCAAGCTTTCGACGCCACGGTCCGTGGTCTGGTTCCAACCAAAACCATGTACTAACCGGATCACTAGCACGTTCAAAGATATCCTCAAATCCGCATTCATTATTTAGTATTATTATTTGGTATTTTTTTCGGGTTTACCATTTCCTTCCTAACCTCGAAGCTTGCTGGGTGTTTTGTCAGCGACCCCATCAGCTTTCTCCGTTTGCGGAATTGGCTCCTCCCACACCCACCCTCACCACCCCAAACCCCCATCCCCGGTTCTTTTGGTAATTGACTTCACTCTTCTTCTTGTCCCCTAAATGTAACAGGCTCTCCGATGGCCTGCCGGTCACTCCTCCTTCACCTGAAGGTAGTACCGGTTTCAGAATTCCCTAACGAACATTGACTGTACCCGTTCGTTTGCTAAGTCATTCCCTCCCTCCCTCAGCGCAGGCTATGCCCCGCGCTGACTGGGCGGCTGGAGGTACACAAATAACCTTTCAATGGAGACTGACACCATTATCATCGGTATGTCGCCATACCTCCCATGCGGCTAACCCCCATGAAGTCCCCCTTCCCCTTTTTCTGCCAATAGCCGTCATGATTGACCCCGGGATTCTTCAGGGAACGGGCCATCTGCCATGATCCTTTCCTACATTCTTCATGGCCATATTCCCTATTATTCGTCCCATCATCAACATCCCGACCCCCTACTTCACGCGAAGCTCAAGGATGCTCCCGGTCTGCTTCAAGCCGATGTAGAGGGCCTGACGGAGCATTTTGCTGCATCTCGTCTTTCTTACTCCACCCAGGCTCTGCCCGTAAATGTGCTGCTGGATACGCTTGTCCGCCCCAGTGTAGATGTTGAGGAGCTGGGAAGTATCACCCACATTGACTGGCGATACGAGCCTGACAAGGCAGTCCCTCACCGAGTCATTGGAAATGCTCCGCGGCCGGGCGGGCAGTGGACGGAGAACCCGATGCCTGCGAGCTGGGAGATCCAAACTCTGAGCTACGCCTCGATGCTCTCCTTACCTGGATATTCCTTTGCCGACCACTACCGCGAAACCACGGGTAAAGAACTCCCTGCATACACCCGACCCAGCCGGCAGGAAACTGCGGATTACTTTCGGGCATACCCTCAAGCAGTTGGAATCGATGCCGCTTTCCAATGCAGTGAAACCCTATCCGGAGTTGCAAGGACCGACGAGGGGTTCCTTATTCGTTCACACAATATTCACTGTAAGCACTTGGTATTAGCCACCGGGATCTTTTCCGAAGTGCTGCAACCCCGTCCACTCATAAAGCCTCTGGCATCCCTCCAGCCAATCCCCCAAACGCCAATGCTTGTCATTGGCTCTGGTTTCTCGGCTGCAGATGTCATCATCTCTGCACCAAATGATCAAAAGATTATCCACGTGTTCAAGTGGAACCCTGAAAACCGACCTTCCCCTTTGCGAGGCTGCCACCAACAGGCATATCCAGAATATGCTGGTGTTTACCGTTTGATGAGACGAGCAGCAGCTGCCGCGGAGCCAAGTACAACAAGACGAGTCAAGTCGCGCCGGGCGACGTCAACGCCTTTCCTCGAAAGTCGATCCTGGAATGACGTTTATGAGGGCCTTCCTAATACCGAGATAATTGGCGTGGAGATGCAGGGGGATTGGGCAGTGGTAACCTTCCGTCGGTCTGATGGAACTACTCTGTCCCGACCGGTCCGTGGGATGGTATACGCTACCGGCCGGCGAGGCACCCTGAACTATCTTGACCGTCGCCTTCTGTGCGAGACTCTTGATTGCGAGGAAACCGAGGTTAATACTACAATATCTGGGCAGACCCTGCGAAGCAAGGCTATTGAAAATGTTGAGGTTGCGAGGGACGTCTTCATTATCGGGAGTCTCACAGGCGATTCCCTCATTCGCTTTGCATACGGAAGTTGCGTCCAGGCCGCTGGTAAATTGATCAGCGCAGTCACTGGAGGGATAAAGCCCCGAAACAAAACACAGGCTACTTCAAAGCCCCAGGATCTACCCATAGGCGTAATGCGTGGCATCGATGGACATGATATCTATCCAGCCGGTTCTCGGTCGGGTCCCTTTCGTCCCGAGGGCCATCGCATCCTACCCCCAGTACCTGGAAAGGGCGAGCCAAACGGGATGTGGAACTGGCTTATGGGGATGTGGAAATGGTCTGATGTGTACTGACAATTCCGAAATGTGTATGAGTTTGTGGGTGTCATAGATGTATGTTAGACTGTCTATAGTTTGCGTATACTTTTTTTTCTTTTCTTCTGCATGGAGCCAGGTCGCGTTCGGTGTACAATTGCTTGGGTATGCCAACGGATAAATGATTAGTCACATTGAATGCAGCGCTTGAAATTGATAACAGGGTATAGCGATTTCATAGAACGTTCTTATTTTTTACACTTGACCTGTGCATCGATCGAACTTCATGTTTAACCCATGATCTGGAGCTGGTCATCGGGGGGCCAGCGGGTCTGAGCAAAGCTGAGACACCGCTTAATACTCTGAAGGAATTTGCGCGTACTCTCGTCACTTAGGATGTGGGCTTGCTGGTCACTCTGGTGCAGCTTCTCTCGAGCAGAACGTTCGTGAATACCAACCATAGTAACACCAATGGGCCAGGCTCTGTCCTGCTCATTAGTTGCGCTGCATAAAACCATTTGAAGGCTGAAGGGATAAATATTGAACGTACGCTTTTCCAATACTCAAACGTAGGTATGCATCATTGGCGTCGACATATCTCCGCTGCTGTGCCTTGTGCACAATTTCCACGACATGATCAAGTATACCAGCGTCAACGTCTGACTTTTCGAACTTCCGGAAGAGTGGCTTCATATTCTCCCTTGATTGAACCATGGCGTTATATGCTTGCCGTCCCTGGAGACTCTGCTTCACGGACACATCTCGCTTGGCAAGCGCAAGTTCCCACTCGGTAAGTACCATGGTGAAATACGAAGCCAGTTGACGGAAGAGGTACTTGCGGCCATCCGTATCCTTTGGAGCCATCGCGGGGATCCTCATTTCCTTCTCAGGAACGAGCTCCAGCGTTGTGGGGATTGGCCCATCAGACATTTTTTGGGCTGCAATGGAGCGCTGGGTGAGTTGCCGGTATCGTCTCAGGCGGCCGCGATGGGTCTCCCCAAACAGGCGGATCGGTTCATCTAGTTGGCGCAGCTTCTGAGTAAGCTCCTCCTCACTGATATCTTCCTGGTCTTCTCCCATTGCGCCATCCTCATCGTTGTCGCCTGGGGTAGGCAACTGAGGCAATCCGAGCCGCTTTCGTCTTTCCCGCTCGCTTGCGGCCTCTTCTTCCTCTCGCTTTCTCCGTGACTCCTCTGCTAATCTTTGTTTCTTCTCCTCCCGCTCCCGCCGTCGGTCTGCCTCTTCCTCCTCTAGTTTGCGCTTCTGGACTATGCGCTCCTCTCGTTCTTTTTGTAGCCGTTCCTGTTCCTCCTCGTACTCTGCTATCCGAGCGGCTTCCTGGTCCCCGCGACGAACATACTTCTTTTCCGGGACCCTGGAGGCATCCTTCTGATCTGACTTTGGGTTGGAAGGTCCTTTCGCCTTGGCGATCTCTTTGGACATCAACGCGGCGAAATCCATGGCGCTTATTCGAAGATAGCGTGTAAAGTCGAAGTGGAAAGTCGAAGTTATAATAAATTTAATACCATGTAGCAAGGGTGGCTTGGCACAATTGGAGTGGTGGAGCTAAGAGGCAAAGTGAGGTGGGTGGGTTGCAGGAAGGTGTCTTTTCTTCCGGCGGTCGAAGAGCTCCCCGTGATCGACAGCAATCAAACACCCAAACTCAACTGCTTCATTCTTTGCAGTTACAACACCTCTACACCTCGCCTCCAACCCAACAATTCTATCCTGCAATGATATAGCTGCTATACACAGCTATTATTCCTCTTCAATCGAACGGCACCTGGATAACGGTCCCCATTGTTGCTCTCCTCGTTTGAACAGAGCTCTTGATCATGGCTTCCAACAGAGAAGGTCCCAAGCCTCGAATTGACCGACAAACTACAACGCCTTTCCACCTAAAGCTCTTCTACCGCTTAAATGCCTTCCACCATCTATCCGACTTTTCCTCCCCGCCTTCATCCTCGTCCACGTCATATAATGGCCCCGTGAGCGGGCCTAACGCCATCCGCTCCCGCTCCCCTCCCCCCCCACCACCACTGCCTGCACACCTCCAGATATACACCTGGCAGTCTTGCACACTGCGCGAGCTATCCCAGCTCCTCACCTCCGCACTGCCGTCTTTTCTCCCGGATCCACCTATCGGCACACGTCTCTGCTTCCGGCTCATCTACCCGGACACGAAGGGGGCGGCTATGATGGGCCCCGACGCGCGTGGAAGATACCTAAGTAAAGATCTAGGAAGTATAATCATTGGCCCAAGGGATAGTCCGTACAGAGATGGGAAGGAAGAGGAAACTAGGAATGGGGCCGGAGCCGCTGGCAGTGGTGGCGCATTCCGACTCCAGGGCAACGACGCTGAGAAGACATTGCAGGAGGCACGGTTTGTGATCGGGGATTACGTAGATTGCGCGATCCTGCCACCGTCGGAGGACGGCTCGGTTGCGCCGCCGTTGACGGTTGGGAGGGGACCTGGCAGCTCGACTATCGGGGGCGGGATGAGGGCATTCCGTGATAATGGGTTTGGAGGTGGCGGCGGCGGTGGCGGTCGACCAGGTGGCCGTGGCGGTAGAGGTGGTAGTGATAGAGGGATCCCCCCTGGCGATTGGAGACGTGGTGAGCGAGTTCCAAATGAGGGGCGAGGATTTGGGGGCGGAGGTCCTTCTGGTGGAAGGAGGGGATGGGCGCCGTATTAAGTTCATCGGGTGTTTCTTTTTTCCCTACATCCCGTCTGCTCTCATTCTCTTTGTCTTCCGCTTTTTCTTTTTCTTAATACGTGGCTTATGGGGGCCGTTTGTACTACTAGTGACATGGAGTTATGTTCTGGAAGGGGATACGCCAGACTTCAAAAATAACAGGCTGGGACATTCTCAAAGCGGAATCAGTAAAATTGGATAGTAATTGTGACACTAATAGTGCAGATACAACATGCGGGTCTATGAATCTACACTCATTATTACCTGCTACCTTGCAATATCCCGCAATCGTAGTGTTACTGCACGAGGCACAAAATAAATCGAATGAACTTTGATGCGGTATATTCTAGTAATAGGTACAACGTCCAGCGAAGAGCCGATTCTCCGGACTTAAATGGAAACAAAACGGTTCAACATCGAGCACTTCTCTCTCTTTCTTCCTCTCACCATTCCGAGATAGTATCTCCCTTCCTCTTACCGCGGAGGTCATATTTTCCCTACAGCGCCCCCAGTTAGCAACCCGGTTACTCCCAAACCAACCTCACATCAAACAAGGAAAACAGAGGGGTAGAAAATACATCGGTCTTGTAGGCGATATAGCCCAGCGTGGCAGGGATCACACCCATATAGATGAAGGAAATCCAGGCATGGCGGGGCGTCCAGCGGAAGTACTTATAACGGTTCGCAGTAAGTTCTAAGCGTGCATCAAATCACACATCAG
The DNA here is from genome assembly GCA_027569885.1 of Aspergillus diversus. Classification (NCBI taxonomy): domain Eukaryota; kingdom Fungi; phylum Ascomycota; class Eurotiomycetes; order Eurotiales; family Aspergillaceae; genus Aspergillus; species Aspergillus diversus. The sequence continues at coordinate 119,352 of JAPDKZ010000050.1, forward strand.
TATCTGGAATCCCAGGGGTCTTTTTTCCATTTGCTTCATTGACATAATGTAACAAGGGACGGTGTTCAATGGGCAAATATCTTGAGTTATGGATGTTGAGGTGGATGGCGGAAGGGAACGGTACCGTAGTATTTCTGCAGGGCCGGGTCAAGGACCAGGGCTGGGATAGTTTTAACATTAACTCGAACTCAATTGCTATCTGGACTATTGCACTTACACTTGCTAGGACCGGCCATGGCTGCGTGGGTAATTGAGAGGAAGAAGGATGTCTCTCAGGCAGGCCGAAGAGCATGCCCTCATTCAGTGATGATGAGACGAAGTTGGGTTATCACGTGGGAAATGCCTTGGCATTTGATGAGTCAGCGGGTGGTAAATCGTTGATAGTTAACTAATGATCTCCAAATAGAACAATTACCTTGGTGGATTCATCGTGTTGGTAATATTTTCTTTTTAAAGCTTGATAATAATGAAAGGAAGATCGCGAATCTCGATGATTACAAGGCCTTTCGAGATGTGATCCGTGTATCTATGTCTCTAATCATATAGCTAACGCACGAGGATGTGGTGACTTCCAGCCTCAATCCTCCTCCGTGGAAGAACTTCGGCATTTACAAGTAAATCGGGGAGAAGTTGACCCTTGTGGATGGATCGAATCCCGATGGTTATTCAGGAGCGGCGGAAATCCTCCACAAAAGACGCATGTTGCTCAATCCATTCGGGCCAACTGAAAATCCACGACCAATGACGCAGGGGCATCTTTCACAGGCGTTATTGTCCCACGCTAAAAGCCGCATCCGAGGCTTAGATCCCCATTGTAGTTGTGCTTCTTGGAGGACAAGGAGGCAGCAGCTGTGTGGCTTCTAGGTGCTATGGCCATATGGAAAGGATCTACGAAAGACTATTAAAGCCTTCTCAAGCCCAGCTCCCTTTCCACTGCCCTTTTCCCACAGACGCGATTTCCTCCTAATCAGTGAAAAGTCCTTCACAATGGCCGCCACAAACAAAGACGTCAAAGTCACCCTATATTGGTAATACAACCATCCTCCTCTCCCTCCCATAGTCGCAGTAATGTGAGAACTCCAGTTAACCAAACACAACCAACCCTGTCTAGGCTGGATCAGTCTCGATCGCATCGAATTCTGTGGCTCCTTGAGGAACTCAACGTCCCATATGAGCTCAAGATCTTCAAGCGTGGAGGCGACATGCTCGCTCCTAAGGAGCTGAAAGACGTCCATCCCCTGGGAAAGTCCCCCGTTATCACCGTCGAAACACCCGGCTTTCCCAAGCCCCTGGTTCTTGCAGAATCTGGCTTGATTGTTGAGTATCTCTGTGACCACTTTGGCGGGGAGAAGCTCATCCCAGCCCGCTATGAAGGGGGAAAAGAGGGCCAAGTGGGCGGCGAGACGGAGGCATGGATGCGATATCGCTACTATATGCATTTTTCAGAGGGAAGTTTGATGCCATTTTTGGTAATGAAGTTGGTGATGGATAGTAAGTTTACTTATTTTATTTTCTCTTTTTCCCCACTCTTACAAACTCTCACTAAACCGAATTCCAGCATTAAAGGACGCGCCTGTCCCATTCTTCATCAAGTTCATTCCTCGTATTGTTGCCGGCCAGGTTGAAGCTCGCTTCCTCAACCGCAACCTCTATGCCACTCTTGACTTCCTCGAAGACCAACTCAAGACTAGCCCCAGCGGTGGTCCTTACTTCTGTGGTCCCAAGGTGACCGCTGCCGATATCATGATGAGCTTCCCACTCATCGCGGCGAATATCCGCATGCCACTGAAGGAGCAGTATCCGTTGTTGGCCCGCTTTGTTGAAAATGTTGAGCAGGAGCCTGGGTACAAACGGGCTGTGGCGAAGATTGAACAGGCTGATGGGAAGTTCCAAGCTTCTCTGTAACTTTGTCCAGTTGCCCCTTTTTTGAGGAGGTCCTAAAACATGTTCTAGTTTTTGGTGTTTTTATTTGCTGAGATCTCTCAAATACTACTGTATTGGATCGAATCGTATATATTCTTGCCGGGTTTAGAGAGTTCTGGCATTTCTCTGCATGTCACTAATCATATGGATGTTTTTTTATTCCAAATTCAATACCAGATTGTTTCTTTTCTTCCTTGGCCTAAGTGAAGTACAAGAGCAAAACCACAGCTTATCCTTCCACAGAAATTTGCTCAACACATTAACTGCGCCACGCTTTAAAACGCAATGATGTATTATATCGCTACCTAGGTAGGTACCTAAGAATAAAATGAAGGTGCAAGCAGCGCCCTTACTACTACTATACTACCTAGGTAGTGATATCCCAAAATTATAACCGCACAGGCTCCTTATCCCTCGCGACAAGCAAATGCCCCTCCCTCACCAATGAATTCTTACAGGGTCGCTTCAGCGCCCAGTCCTCCAAATTCCCCAGCGTGGTCGACGCAATTTCCGTCAATGCCTCGCGGGTGAAGAATGCCTGATGCCCACAAACCAGGACATTGGGGAAAGTCATCAGCCTCATCAAGGTATCATCGTGAATAATCTCATGGGAATGATCATTATAAAACAGCGAGCCTTCCTGCTCATAGACATCTAGCGCCAGGCCACCCAGACGCCCGTCCTTGAGCGCCTCAATAGCCGCCTGCGTATTGATCAACCCACCCCGAGAGGTATTGACCAGCAGTGCCCCCTTCTTCATGCGGGCCAGGTTCTGGTCATCGATAATATGCCGCGTCCCCTCCGTTAACGGACAATGGAGACTCACGATGTCGCTCCGTTGGAGCAGCTCATGCAGGTCTACGAACTCGCCGTACTGGCGGAACTCTTCGCCGCCAAACGGGTCCGAGGCGAGAAGCTGGCACCCAAAACCATGGAAGATGCGGGCCAGGGAGAGTCCGATGCGCCCAACGCCGACGATGCCCACCGTTTTACCGTGGAGGGTCATTCCAAGGAAACCTTCAAGGTTAAAGTTGCCTTCGCGGACGCGGTTGTAGGCGCGGTGAATCTTCCGGTTGAGGGTTTGGACTAGGGCGACAGTGAATTCGGCGACGGCTTCGGGGGAGTAGGAGGGGACGTGGGCGACGAAGAGGCCGAGTTCTTCCGCGACGGGGAGGTCGACGTTGTTGAAACCGGCGCAGCGGAGGAGAATGGCTCGGATGCCGGCTGCGTGGAGGGTGCGTAGAACGGGTGCGTCGAGGGTGTCGTTTACGAAGGCGCAGACGGCGTCGCAGCCCCGGGCTAGGGTGACGGTGTCTTCGCAGAGGGCGAAGGAGTGGTAGGTGATAGTACACAGGGAAGCATATTGGTCGCGGAGTACGGAGTTTAGGTATAGTTTATCATAGGATTTGGCACTGAAGACGGCGAGCTTCATTTTGGTCTCATTGATTAATGGGAAGAGGTACAGAAGTGGGAGAGTATTTCGAGGGGCCTCCTGGACATTATATGAAAAGGTGAGGGGTCCTCCTTGGATGCCAAGGGAGGAGCGTATGCGAGTGTGGTACGATCTCGAGATAACTTTTTTAATCTTTTGTTCTTGATTGCATCCATGTTGGATGACGTCGTTGATTATTGTAACCTTGGGTTACTCTCGAGGCACGAACCGTGATTCTGGGAATTTTAGGCTCCAAGCTTCGTTGCGGTCGAAAGAAGTCGCTTATTTCATCCAACTAGCCTGCGGATACTTGGAATTCCGGGGTGGAAGACATTTACTGGTTTGAGGAGGCGGATGTACTGTTTTTGATAGTTGCAACTACTTCAAAGTCGTCTCCAGCAACAGAAAGGGCAGGATCTAGGGCAAGAGAGCCATCCAACATCTCCCCATGCTAATGCTCATCACAAACCCCGCAACCCCGAGAGCAAAATGGAATAGCTAAAATTTGAGTAAAGGGTATCTTTAAAGTCACTGAGCAGGGGCACCGAAAAACTGGAAACAAATAAACAAATGTCTGGACAAGATCACTCGGGCGATTCGTTTGAAAGAACACGCGAAGTCGCTCCCCCTTCCTTTCTCAGGTCCTTAATAACAGTCTAGACTGATACGTTAGTTAAGAAATAACTACAGAGTGAATATTGCCTCAGGAAGAGCGACAGCATCAACATACCGCAAGAGCATCAGGACTGACTCCGTTCTCAACCAGAGATACACAAAGGGAGAGCTCCGTTCTATCCAAGTTCGTATTCTAAAAGCCAGTAGGTTAGTGTGAAAGTACGAGACGGGGTATGTTGGAAGTTCAGCCCCAAAGCCATAGAGAAGAATGAGGAGACAAAGCCGAGATCACGTACAAGGAGCATTGAAATCTCGTGAAGAATGTCAATGACCTCTCGGGCGGCCTGACGTTTATCGTCGGACTGCGGAGGCATTTTAAAGAACAGAGGCGGGGTAACGTTTTATGCAATTTGTTCGAAGGTAGGGCGCTTGAACTAAGTACAGGGTAAGGTAGGGTATCGTGAACGGGATCGTTTGACTTCGAAGGTGGTGATTCTCGTGGAGTGTTGACTCGTAAATACCATTCTTTGGATGCTGCCCCAGCCAAAGCGGTATCCAAAGAATGATATTTCGTAACACTGGTAATAACCTGACCGTTATTATTACCAATGTTACATAGAAAGTAATTTTCCAGACCCTCTCCCACAAAACATTTCAATCAGGAACAACTTCTCCACCCATCAACCAGGAAAAAAGATCTAATAGCTATACGAGTCAGGGCGTTACATTTTTTTGATTTTCTCCCATTTTTGGTGCTATCTACCGAATCGCTCGCTGACAGCGCTGAAATTGAAGCGTTGAGCGGGATCCAGCCCAACTCCCGTTTCTGAGGCCCAAACCACAATGAATGTGGATCCCGGAAGGGCTCAAGGAATGCTGAAGGATCTGACCATATCGGACATTCATTCCTTGGGCAAGGCCCAGGCATTCGAGATTCTAGCCCAAATTTCTCGCGTCGAAAAGAAGACTTTCCCCGCCAATGAGGCTTTCCCCTTTGGTGAGGAACTCTGGCGGAAAAAGCCCAACACGAGGGTTTTGTATGCCACCCAGGTGTTAGACGAGGAAACACAACCACAACTAGTTGCTTATGCCGTTTATGTTCGCCAGAAAGGGGTGGCCCTCCTTCACAAAGTTTGTGTTGCGGAGGTATTCCGTCGAAAGGGCGTAGGGATGCGGCTAATGATTTACATTCGGGACCGGCTGCAGAAGGAAGGCTGCCAGTATATTCATCTATGGGTAGACAAGGCCAGGGAGCCTGCCAGGTCTTTGTATCTCCGAAGTGGTTTTGAGGAACGCGAGAAGATCTCTGATTACTATGCACCGGGCCGTACGGGGATCAAAATGGCCCTCGATCTCCAACGTGGTGCTTGAATCACGCCCCTGTCACTCCTTCGGCTCTCCTTTAGCCCTGAGCCGACTACAGGGAGGGATATAACTTGATTAAAACAAAGGGGCGTTGAGTGTCAATTCCTCCTTAATTCTCCGAGGTGCTTAGGGGATCATTGCGAGTGGTTGGGCTCGCGTTTTTCCTGGGCTCCTGCTCACATCCCTTGCAGAACTGTGCATTTCGCAACGTGAGCTTTATCGCGCCGGGGAGGGGGCCCCAAACCTGTCGTCTCTAACCGCCCCCCATACTTAAGTGACGTCAAGCATATCCAAGTATGGCTCGAGCAACCTTCAAAGGGGTCGAGCACTTCGCGCTTCTCCTGTATAGAGCGTCCCTTTGTCGCGTGCTCCTTGAGGGACGGTTCGTAAGGACAGCACATTTCCTCTGCTCAGGCTTCTCTCGAACTTTTCCTCAACACTCTTTCCTTCAACTATTGTTCTTCGAATTACACCGGGCCTTCCAATGCTTCTTGCATAGATTCCAGGAACGCGGTTTGTGTGCCTTCTCAGTGAACGTTTTCGATAGGCGTTCTATCTTCCGAACGATGGCGCCCTTCGCGTTGATACTCCTCTGTTTTCTATTAGCGGTGGACGCAAGCTTGGTTGTGAATTATCCAGTCAACGCACAATTGCCTCCCGTGGCACGGGTGTCACAGCCGTTCGAATTCTTTTTTTCCCAAGGCTCATTCGGTGGGGGTGGCACCGATATCACCTACTCACTTACGAATGCACCTTCATGGCTTCACGTGGACAGCAAGAACTGTACTATGTACGGAACTCCACAAAAAGGAGATGTTGGGTCTTCAGCTTTCAACCTTATAGCATCGGACCAGTCAGGGAGCGCAAACATGCAAGTTACCCTGGTTGTGACGACGGATGACGGACCCAAACCTGGAAAGCCACTAGGTCCCCAAATACAGGACTTTGGCCCGACGTCGGCTCCATCTACTCTCATCATACATTCTGGAGATTCATTTTCCTTCTCGTTCGACCCCGATACGTTTATCAATACTAGTGCGTCTACCGTGTACTATGGAACATCTTCCCCCGAAAACGCGCCACTGCCGTCTTGGATCAGATTCGATCAATCCTCTCTTCGGTTTTATGGCGCCGCTCCGAACATTGGACCCCAGACTTTCAGCCTGAATTTGATGGCTTCCGATGTGACCGGGTTCACGGCCGCCACAATGGGCTTTGAGATCATGGTTAGCCCTCACATTCTGTCCTTCAACAAAAGTACGGATACTTTATTCGTCACGGGAGGGGCCGAGATCACTAGCCCTTCATTCGCGGATATTTTGACGTTAGACGGCCAGAAGCCAGCGAGCACCGAGTTAACAGAGACCAATATTAAAGCACCTGATTGGATCTCAGTTGATAGGCAGACCTTGACCATCAGTGGTACTCCCCCATCCGATGGCACCAACGAAAACGTTACGATTTCTGTGAGGGATGCATATCAGGATGTGGCAACACTTGTGGTCTCCCTACAGTTCTCAAGGTTCTTTAACGATGACATTGAAGAATGTAATGCAATAATTGGTCAATACTTCACATTTGTTTTCAATAGTTCTCTTCTTGCCAATGGGTCTGCCCAGGTCGATGTTGATCTGGGGCAACAACTCCCATGGCTACAGTACAACCGTGCCAATAAAACTCTCCACGGCCAAGTCCCATCAGACATCAATCCGGACAAATTCACGGTTAACATAACTATGCTTGAAGGCACTGCGGAAGATACCCGACCTTTTACAATCAACATAGTCACCGAAGACAGCGAAGATGGAACCGGAGTTGCCGCCGCAGAAGATCCCAACAGCGCCGAGTTTCGACAAAAGAAAGCCGGCATAATTGTGATGGCAGTATTCATCCCCGTAGGGTTCGTCGGCATTGTTTTGCTTCTTCTCTTCTGCCGACGCCGCAGGCAAAGACGGGCAACTCATGAGCAAGACAGCGCCCCCGAGAAGGCTCTGCCCCCCCCGCCCCAGGGACCCGGCCTCTCACATTGTCAGCCATTTGAAGCAACTATCCAAAGAGAGCCCCCAAAAATGGGCCGGCCTGTTTCGCCATCCTCGAGAGCCCCTCAATTGGAACTTGAGCCCTGGTGGAAACCGAATAACCCAAATAATGAATGTGAGCAGCACAATGGCACGCAAAACGCTGTCTCTAAGGAAAACACTTTCTCCAGCTCGACCATTGAATGGGATTTCGCGCCGCTGCAAAGCCCCGAGCAGGATGAAAATAAGCCACCGGAGGACACGCAGGCGAAACCCAATCGCCTATCCTTCCAAAGTAGTCCTCCTATCCGCAGAAAGGGCTCTAACAACTCCGTAAAACGCGAGCCTCTCAAACCAATTCAACCAGGACGATCGTTGAAACGTAACTCGGCATTGTCCTCCCGATCCAAAAGATACTCGAAGCGCTCTAGCGGCATATCTTCTGTTGCCTCCGGGCTACCGGTAAGGTTTAGCGGTGCAGGACATGGAGCTGGTGGATTGGGTCCGCCAGGCCACGGAGTGGTCAGAGTGTCATGGCAAAATACGCAGGCGTCTTTCCAGAGTGATGAAAGCAGCGTGGGAAATCTAGCTCCCCTGTTCCCCCGGCCGCCCCCTCGAAAGAGAGATAGTCATGAATACCCAAAGCGGATGAGTCTACGCACAGTAGACCGTGATAGCCTCACGATTTCCGAGTCAGATTCACTCGAGGCTTTCGTCCAAGGCCGTGCGAAGTGTCGCAATTCATCGAATCCTATGTTCTCCGGCCAAATTAGTACTCGCCGTGGATCTAGCCTTCGTGCCCTGGGTCGAGCTCGGAGCAATGCGAGCCGAGCGGACACCATTAGCAGTTCTATTTACTATGACGACTTCCACCGGCGATCAATTTTCGAGCGCCCTGTTTCGTTCGCTATGTCAGGCTCTATCTATACAGACGACAATCGACACTCAACCTACTTACGATCCTTATCGGAAGAATCCCCGATTATACAGCCTCTAGCACCCATCGCCAAAGGACAAAGCCAATCAAGCCTTGCACAGAACTATTCGAGCATCATTGCCCCCATTCCCCGCTTTTTCAGCGAAATGAGCTTAAATAACGTTAAACGAGATGAGTTTGCAAAAGTATACATCAGAGAAGATGACCAGAATCAGCCTCTGCCTCTGCACTCGTCCCAGTCAAACCCATTCTTGCACAGAGACGCAATGCCACATCGTTTCCGCAAAAGCCCCTCGACCTCGTCTATTCCCTTCGACGGTAAGACAGGTCGCCGAATAAGTCTGATCAAATTGGCGGAGCGGGATTCAAGCTACCCACACAGCTTCCCAAGGGATCTTACTGGGAGTGTGAGGAGTGACACTGCATTTGTGTGAGGAACCGCCTAGCATTGGAGTTTCTAGGTCTTCCCTGATTTGAATTCGAATACCACTGTTGTTTCCGTCTGTCGTGGAATTTAATCGGCAATAATCTCAATCATTTCTCGAGTATTTTATGATATCCCATGTCTACCACCTTTTTTACTGCTCGTGAATTCTTGTTTTATGTAACTTTACTATCAGTAATTTATGGGTTTTTAATGTCGTTCTCTATTGATAGGTCAAGTGGGTTTCAGCTAAAGAAATCAATTTAACCCTTCCTCAGCCAATCTAACCCCGCGTTTTCGCCAAATCCGAGAAAAGACCGAATCTCACTGATCCACACAACTGGAGTCGACGTCGATAGATTCACCCCCCAGGCGCCCGTGAGTATGTATCTAAAGTGATGAAGTGTATATTGTATTGTACACGCCTCAATCACTCGCTTCGTTCGTGCGGCTGGAAAAAGCTAGTAAGCTGTGGGTAAAGCTGGAGTTAGTTAATTAATAATATCAAAGAAGAAATGTTAATTCGGCACTGCGTACCTGTCATACCACGACACTTTACCCTATTTTTCGTTTCTAGTAGAAATAGGTGCCAGCCTCACTCTATGGTTGGGGCTGGGCTGACCATGTCCACAGCTCAGCTTCTTAACCCACTTCGAAGATGGTAGTGCTCTCCACTGAGGTAGACCCCTAGCTCGCCTAATTGGTCATTATTAGGTCTATTTTCGATGATGAAAGGGGGCTAGAGATTGATTTGTGCAGCACCGAATTTTATACTTTGCTGTTGCCAAAAAGTTAATCCCCTCGATGCATTCTAAATGGTTATGAACAAGCAATACGGAAAAATGGGTTGGAATTGATCTGCCATAAAGGTACCGAGGTAGAGAGCGAGGAAGTTAGGTTTATTAAGGCTGGGACGGATCTCCAAGTGAGTGTCCTATTTATGGCAGAGTTTACGATTCGAAGTATCTGCGCGAGGGACATAATGTGAGATCATCCTGAGCATATCAGTCGTGTTCAGCCAAAGCTGAGGCCCTGAAAACCCGAAAAGAAAAGAAAAAAAAAATTTTTTTTTATCCAAAAAGCTTCCACTTGTGAAAAGTCTGGGCCTGATGAAGGAAATCCAAGGGATCTGTTGCAAAGCCTTTCCATCAATTCGCAGCCAATGGGAATTTGATCTTCGAGAGGGGGAAAAAAATCTCCGATTGATCAGCTGTGATAATCAAGTGGTTTTCCCAATTTGCGGCTTAGTCCAAAATCTTACTACTACCTACTCCGGACTCCGGAGTACTCTTTCATGCCTGATTCCTCAACAAAAGCTCGGCGACGCCTATCTTCAAGATGACTGAGCACTCAGCAGCATTCCATCCCAGTTTTAAATAACTAACTAGTGGACAAGATAACCTTACGTGATACATACAGTATGTACACAGTGCAGCTCTCAGACATCGAGAGCAGCCTCCCTTGCGAAAACCCTAGCCTGTTTGGCGCATCAAGATGATAGCTGTCTGCTTCGAAATTACAACCTTCTTGGTGAGAAAGCTCCTTCACTACGAGGTACCAACGCAAGGTTTCTTTGTCTCCAAGGTACTACGGTAGGTCCAGTCCTCCCAGCCTTGGTACTGTACTTCCCTTTCAAGGTATGTATGAACCAATTTTGGACTAGTGGGACCGGTATTTGATAGGTATTACCCCATGCCTTCCTTTCCCGGGTGTCGCTTGGCGGGTGAGGTTTCCAGCAAGAGCATTGGAACACCGTACACAGGAAACAACCCCGAATTCATAACTCTTGACAGATTTCTCAGCTTTTTGCTCTAATGTTTGTCTTTAGCCCGGATGAGAGGTCCCCTGAGCTTCTGAGTTGAAAGGCCAAAATCAGATAATTTTTGTTGTTCGCTGTTCAGACCCCGGACAGGTTCCCCATGGAACATGGATCACAGGTACCTAGGTCGGAGGTAGGTTGGTAGGGACAGGAGGTCAGCAGACGCTAAGCCTTTGCATCTGAAATTTTTCTTTTTCTTTCATTCGCAGAGCAGCACGCGACCGGCAAATCTGGCTCACTCAGCTCCTTTCTTATTTAGGTAGGTGAGCAGTGCCGCTTTGACGATGTAGGAAAGAGGTTCCGCCGTTTACATCAGGTAGCATCTCATCAAACAGAGCACCCAATCTCTCAAGGTTCAGGTCTACGGAAAACAGGAGTGTTTTGATGGAAATAACATGATAATTTAAGGACGTGATTGTTGAGAAAACGTAGAGGGGTTTAGTTTTTTCGAAGCCCTTGAGAATGCATGTCTTGGTCTTTCTTTTCTCATTGTTTGAACAATGGCAGGGTGCAGACCATCAGAGGAGACTCTTGAATCATTGCTTTCCATTATTTCCCACAAAGCAGCAGTACTCCCCCAATTGGAACACCGGTATCGGCAAAGGGCTCTGCGATGGAGTTGAGGAGGCATGTGTCGCGTGCTCAGGCTCTGATTCGGCTAATTCCCATGGAAACCTAACGGCTACTATGAGACTTGAATACCCTCACGAGTTTAAGTGCTAGGTAGGTTCCTTGAGTATCTCGCACAACCCGAATTTTTGTTTTGCGCAATGAAGTGGGAAAGAGTTAGATGGAGGGTGTCCTTCAAACGTGGGCATCACCTGATTCCGCCACTTAAAGCGGCAATGTCTGAATCCGCTTGAAGAAGGTTCTCTCATCAATTAATTTTGAACCAACCTTACCTAGTTCATGTCCCTTTTGAGTCCTGGGGGATGGACTTTAATTAGAGGGATGGCAGGAGAGAAGCATGAGCGTAATAATCATGCCTTGAAAGGGTTTGATGGAGAAAATAAAAAAAAGATAACGAGATAAACCATAATAAAGAGGCTGGAGAGCTTGATCAGAAGAACCCTTTACTGATGATCTTGTTCAAAAATACCCAGAGTATAAAACTTCAGGCATCACCAGTGTCGTAGGTATGGCTGTTGGAGAACCCATCCAGGCTGTGTGACACCCCTTCCATCTGAATTTTTTTTTTCCCTTTGTGGGTGATAATTTAATAATTTGGGATATTATTACTATTTTTTCCCCTGTCCAACTGACTATCTTGACTACCTCCGAGTTTCAGTTCCTTTCATTTTTCTTCTTGTCCGTTTTTTTCGTCATTGATTTATTCCCTACTCTCATTGATAGGAAGGTTCTTTGCCCATCCGCCGCAAAGAGAGAGTGACTTTGGCTTTTTCTGCACTGGGACTGTCCCGCACGCCGCCTATCATTCTGCCCTTGCCCTCATCTTCCACCTGATTCTGCTCTTCCCCTCTCTTCTCTCTCTTCCAGAATCCTTCCAAACAATTTCTTTTTTAAAATCTCTCTCTGTCCTTTGTGGGATATATGTGCATTCAGTCTGAATTTCTATCTTTAAAAAGTTAATTGTGATCTGATAGAAATAATGGGCCAGACCTTGTCAGAGCCCGTGGTTGATAAGGTAGGTGAAAATGATTGAAATGACTGAATGAGTTTTGCTGCCTTGAATCCCCTCCATCCCACCCCCCACACTACAAGCCATCCAAATGCACTCCCAAGCCTTCGTTTGCTCAGCCCTATCTGCCTATCCCCGGCGATTACCTTCATGTGCCATTATCTAGCAATTTATTTGCCCCCAATGCTTGGTTACTATCGGAGTCCTGGCGTTTCCCGCATGATTGTCATGGTTTTCTTCTCTCCTTTTCTTCTGAGGGGCTGAAATCGTGGCTCGTCTCTGCGGGGTCTCCATACAACGAAAAAAAAAAAATCTCCTACACGGCGATCTTATGACCTATCACCGTTGATCTATACGCACCGCATTCATTTTCGCTAACGTTTGTTAATCGATTTCTTTCCCCTCTCTAGGCTTCATCTGAAGGACAAGATGAGTGCTGTATATACGGCGTTTCGGCCATGCAGGGCTGGCGAATCAGTATGGAAGATGCCCACGCTGCTGTCCTAGACCTCCAGGCAAGGTACACCGGTCACAATGAGAAACCCACCGATCCCGATAAACGCCTCGCTTTCTTCGGAGTATACGACGGACACGGGGGTGACAAAGTAGCCCTTTTCGCGGGGGAGAATGTTCATAAGATCGTCGCGAAGCAAGACTCATTTGCAAAAGGCGATATTGAGCAGGCTTTGAAAGATGGATTCTTAGCTACCGATCGGGCTATTTTGGAAGGTTCGTGATTTTTCTTGCGATGAGAGATTATTCCATTTTGTGGTCCATATCTCTATCCCTTCCTATTTTCCTTCTCTTCCTCCCCTCCTTTTTTCGCTCTGTTCCCTGTGGCCCCTGTAATGCTGACCCGGCTAGATCCGAAGTATGAGGAAGAGGTATCCGGTTGTACTGCAGCTGTCAGTGTGATTTCGAAGCACAAGATCTGGGTGGTAGGTGCTTGTTGACACGTTATCCAACGTGGGTATATTTTGAAGTTCGGTTATTTACAAGGTAACAGGCCAACGCCGGTGATTCGCGTTCCGTATTGGGAGTCAAGGGTCGCGCAAAGCCCCTTTCTTTCGACCATAAGCCACAAAATGAAGGTCAGTAGCACGCCTCTGGCCGATTGTTTCGCTTGTCCGGAATCCAATGTTCTGATGAGATGGCTATAGGCGAGAAGGCTCGTATTACCGCTGCGGGCGGATTCGTCGACTTTGGTCGCGTGAATGGCAATCTTGCCCTGTCCCGTGCCATTGGAGATTTTGAATTCAAGAAGAGCCCAGAATTGTCTCCCGAACAACAGATCGTTACCGCTTACCCGGATGTCACGGTCCATGACCTCTCCGATGACGATGAGTTCCTAGTTATTGCTTGCGATGGTACGTGACGATCCTGGGTGTTTGTTCCCGTGGGGCATTTGCGCATGGGAAGTGGATCTAACATTTGGAAACAGGCATTTGGGATTGCCAGTCTTCTCAGGCGGTGGTCGAATTTGTCCGCCGTGGAATTGCTGCGAAGCAAGACCTCTACCGAATTTGTGAGAATATGATGGACAACTGCCTGGCCTCAAACAGCGAAACTGGTGGAGTTGGATGTGATAACATGACTATGACCATCATCGGCCTCCTCAACGGCAGGACCAAGGAGGAGTGGTATAACCAGATAGCTGAGCGGGTAGCCAACGGCGACGGCCCTTGTGCTCCGCCCGAGTACGGCAAGTCTCTCGAGGATCCCACGACCTCCAAAACCTACTGACTGAACGGTTGGGGGTGCAGCTGAATTCCGTGGCCCTGGCATCCGTAACCAATTTGAAGAGAACCCTGACGAGTATGACCTTGAAAATGATCGTGCCCGTGGCTTTAGCGTTCGGTCTGGTCGGATAATACTCCTTGGGGACGGCACTGAGATAATTCCAGAGCAGAATGACGAGGAGCTTTTTGATCACGCCGAGGAAGATCAAGATTTACCTAACCAGGTACAACGAGAAGCACCCGACACAACTAGAAATGAACGCGAGGGAACACCTGGGCCACAGTCTTCCGCTCATAAGACCGACGCCAACAACATCTCAGAGTCGCCTTCGACCACTACGGAGAATTCTGGGACGCCGCAGAAGCCATCAACTTCGTAGTCTTCACGAATACCACCACGCATCGGATCCATTCATTTTGGTTTCGAGGCCAATTATTGTGTGACTGTACAACCATGCCGCCTTTCCCACCCCTTTCCATAGCGTCATGTTTTCTCCCCATATAGCCTTCTTTATTTTTGATCTTCCTTCCCCTTGAAATCTATTGACTCCTTGTGACAGTAGGCGAGGCAAAATAGCTTAGAAGAGATAGATCCCGGTCATCTCTTTCTCTCCTGCTACTTTTTCTCGCCTTGTCGCATCATTTTTCACGTTCGCGGGACCGGTATATGAGGATTTGCGTATAGGATTGGAGGTTTTCTTTTCCTTTTGCCCCTTTTTTCCATTTTCCTTTTTTGCCTGTTCCTTTTTTTTTTTTCTTTTACGAGCCGCGATGCGGCAGGCCTCATGAGAGTACGTCTATGTCATGTCTCGACCATAAGATACCGTTCCAACCACTACTGATGAACCATAACCTCTCCATGAATCTTTTTTCCTTTAAATCTCTGTGGCCTATGTCCCCTTCCCTTGATCTCTATGGCATTCACTGGCTTTTTCTTTTTCTTTCCTCTAAATTTATTTGCTGTCGACTTTTTTCACGCATTTAACCTTTCATCGTGGCCGCCACGGTCTCCTTTCCTGGTGGAGCTCATTGTGGGCATGGATGATCTGATGGGGGAAACGAGGTACTCTCCGCCCCATACCACCCAGGGGGGTATGAGAAACTCTTTTGCATTGCAGACATGTCGGCGTATTTGGGATTTTAACCCGCGGCATGAAGATCGATGGCATTTAAGTTGAATACGTGGGCGGCAGGAGTTTCCGGGAAATGTGATGGATGCAAGCGACTCTTGTCATATCCTTTTTCATATCGTATGCAGATAGAATCCGTTGACCGTGTTGGGCAGAGGTTTGTGTCCGAGATCATCAACCAGTTCCCTTTTGGGGAACAGTTCAGAATAGGACCAGCAGTTCAACGCCAGGTTAATAAGAATCCGGTCAAATTCGTACCGTACCCAGATGCGCCATGCTCTCACCAAGTAGAGTTTAACATCGACGAAAGTATCCTTGGGTTTTTCGGCGCGGTACTAGTGGACGTGGATGGATGCAGAACAAGACACGAATTAAAAGAATTCTAGAGTCTGTGTATTAATCAAACTGTTGGGGAAAGATGCTTGTATTGTATAATTCGGGAGACCTAATACCGAGTGAAATGATGCATAATAATACTGCTAGTCTCCCTTCTGGGCCAATAATGACACGAAATCGTTATGACATTTCAGACTTGCTTACCAGGTCATTTTTTACCCACGTGCTTGTTGCGGGCTTGAATTCTTGAAATTTTTTTTTAAATGTCTCCCCCTTTTTGAAGGAAGCGAGTAGCGATCGAGGAGAAATTGTCAGCTTTTCCAACTCAATGCAGAGTTGAGTTTATCCTTCATACTGGATTGAAGCTCCAACGGGTCTCCATCAACCAAAGAGGTGCCGGAGAAAGGGACCGCATTGGAACAACATCATCCTTTCCGTGTTTGTCTCGACCTCCTCGACCGGAACCTCCCGCTTCCATTTTTATTCTATCACCCTCACACATCCTCGACGCAACCTCAAGGCCTCCCACTCGCTCCGTGGCCCACCTCTTTCTCCTTTTCTCTCTTCTCCGTACCTATATCATTCCAAAAAAAAAAAAAGAAAAACAAAAAGGACCGCTACCTTTTACCCCCAGGTTGACAGAAGTAGAGCAGTGCTCCCTCCGTCCGAACCTGACACCATGTCGTCCCCACCATCCGGAAAACGCAAGCGCAGTGGCTCTCAACATATACCATCGAATATCCCCAACCCATCTACTGCAGATCTGCTCCAGCCATCCTCACGCGATGCCTCCGGTGAGGATGGCGACGATTCCACCGGCCCGAGCTTCCCCAAGCCAAAGAAGCCGACATCTGGCGATGTGGCTTCCGCCCCAACCGTTCCCCCTTCCAAGCGCGCCCGAATGAATGGCGATGCGGCAAAGGAATACTCGGAAATCAGCAAGGAAGACCCAGGCGAGCCGTCCGAAACCACTCCCGCCAGCAGTGACATCGAGAATCAAAGCAAGGGTCGACCGGGCTTGCACATCAAGACATCAGAGGAATTGATGAAACCCCCCGAGCGAGCGGGATTGCAAGATCCTGTGGGCTATCATACCAATCCTCCTCCCACGGGACGCCCGGTACGGGTGTATGCGGATGGGGTTTTTGATTTGTTCCATGTGGGGTAAGTGTGTGCGGCGGTCCATTATTACTTTTTCATGGTTTTTTCCCCTTCGGAATCTTTTGAGCCTTGCTGATAATCTCTTTTCTTTTTTTTTTTTTGGATAGCCACATGCGACAGCTCGAGCAAGCCAAATCGGCATTCCCTGACGTTTATCTTATTGTTGGAGTGACCGGAGACGAGGAAACCCATAACCGGAAAGGGCTCACGGTTCTTAGCGGCGCCGAGCGAGCTGAGAGTGTTCGTCATTGTAAATGGGTAGATGAAGTTATTCCTAATTGTCCTTGGATTGTTACGCCCGAGTTTATCGAAGAGCACCAGATTGACTATGTGGCGCATGATGATCTCCCGTACGGAGCTGCAGAGGGAGATGACATCTACGCCCCAATAAAGGCTCAGGGAAAGTTCCTGGTTACTCAAAGGACCGAAGGTGTCAGTACCACAGGAATCATCACCAGGTGTGTCCTCATTCCCTTTCTACACTTGTAGGCCTTTCCCCCCATCCTAACCTGTTTAAAGAATCGTGCGTGACTACGACCGATACATTTCCCGCCAATTCAAACGTGGTGCCTCGAGACAGGAATTGAACGTGTCATGGGTTAAGAAGAACGAACTTGAAATCAAACGACACGTTGGAGAGCTTCGGGACACCATTATGACCAACTGGAGTAACACGGGCCAAGAGCTAAGCCGAGAACTGCGACAGCTCTGGCAGAATAGCCGGCCAAATAGCCCAGCCCCCAGTGCAAGACACAGTGTGGACATGGGCAGTACACGTAGCGGCCTCGTCAGCCCAACCACCGGCAAGTCTCACGTCTCTCGAGTGGAGGCATTAGGCCGCCCCGAAAGTCCCATGAGCAACGGTAGGAATGAGCCTGACTTTGCGACTGGGTATAGCCTCGGCCTGATCGGAGGTGTTCGAGCATGGGTATGTTTTACCTCTTGTCATGATCCTCAACATTTGTTATTTATTTATTTATATTTTTTTTTCTTTCAATTGGCCTCCAACTAACAGTCGCAATAGATGCGCAGTCGTCGTTCCCTCATTGAAAGCCGAGCACAGTCACCCAACAGCGAAGATGACTCCGAGCAAGAACGTAGCAACGGTATCTCAGGGCCCGCCTACCAGGCATCTCCGGCTACACACTGAGGTAAATTGATGTGATACTGTGTCCGTTCAACCTGAAAACCCTCATCTTTCTCTCAGGCTCTGAACGGTTACATATTGTCTGGTCCTTCTTTGTCTCCAATATTGCTCCGAGTTGAGTGGCTTTTAGGACTGCTTGGGTGGGGAGAGAGCCGTCAGCTTCGTTTGCTTTCTTTTTCCTCTTTTATAATATTATTAAAAGGACCTGGCATGACGGATTAATCAGTTGTTTGAATGGAGTGGGGGTTTTGACACATGAATAATGTTTGGTTTCTCTTGCATTCTGAATCTTTTTTCATTGTCATATTTTTTCCTTTCCTTTTCTTTTTTCCTCTTTTTCTTTTTTTTTTTTCTGCCCCCTTTACATCCTGGGTAATATCATCATTCTTCTTATTAGTCTTGTATTAACATTTAAGGGACAGGGCGGCAATAAGGGATAACATTAAGGGAAATTTATTGCGTGCATGGGATAAAAATTGACTTCGGGCTTTTCCTTGCTTTTTTCTTCAACCTTATTATTTCCAAATCCTTTTTTATATTTATCTTTGCATTGAGTTTTTTGGCATGATTTCATCCTGAAAATATTTCCTGCATATCTACTAATGGATCCGCTTACATAGATTGATGTCAATTTTATCTCAAAAACACTCCTAAGAGAAAGCTCGTCTCCTCATTTACTTAATCGATTTATAACGGCCTCTATACTCTATTGTATTGTGTGTATTGGTCTAAGCTAATCTTTATGAGGTTTATGTTCCAACTCAAGTTATAACTGTGGATCAAATATCGAGTAATGTTACCCCTGCACAGAGTTGAAAATTTTTATGAATCCAATGAAATAATGGTCCCAATCCGTAGAATGCATGCAGGAGACAGAAATAAAAAGAAAACAGAAAGAGAACAATTTGAAATCAAGTTCAAATGGGTATCACTGCCATGAAAAAGCAAAACTGAACAGAAAAAAGAAAGACCCCAAAAATGATGTCAGATTCGTCTTTCCCTGGGTCCGTGCGACTCTCACAATTGGGCACGGACGACACCGCATGTGCTTTTTCTCTGAATCAAGTTTTGTTTCCTTCCCCCCGCCAAATAACGAAAGAGACCGGGACGCCAGGAGGCCGTAGACGAAAAGTACCGATGACAACATCCAGCAACATTCTTGAGGGAGAACCCTGAAACATAATATAAATGCAAAGAAGAAGAAAAGTTGTTGTAAGATAACGTAAGCGAACAAATGACTGGTTGAGGAATGCATCAAGCAGCCGTAATCGCTAGGCGAGGCCGTATTTTCCGTTCTGGGGATTCCTCCGTCTCGAGGAACCACTGTCCACAGGGCCTCTTCAATAACAGTGGCTCTGGAAGTTGTGATGTCGGTAGAAGGAATGCGGGGGTGGAGGTAGCAGGAGAACAGATGATGTCTTTGAGGTGATCGCGGAGTGCGGCGGCGTCCTTCACCAAATCATTCTCGAGGGCCCGCTTGGCATATGCATCACAGCGGACGGTGATGCCTAATTCGAAGGCGCGTAGACCACGCACAGCGAATAGGGGGGATATCCAAGGCTCGTCAATGGAGAGGCGGAGTCTCTTGCCGCCGATGATGCCTGTTGCTGGGCTGCCGGAGAAACGACCAAGGTCGAGGGTGAGATTGAGTTCCTCGAGGCCAGTGAGAGCGGCGACGCGTGTCCAGAAGAGGGCCCAGAGCTGGTCATTGTGGGTGTGCGAGTAGATGGAGGATTTGTGTTCTTCGCCGGCCATTGGTTGCCAGACGGGGGACCATTGGACGGTGAGGCGCTTGATGGTGCGGAGGTGCTCTGGGGAGATGGTCAGGGAGAAGGCGATGAAGGTATGGAGGTCGTCGACGTCAAAGACGGAGCTGGTGTAGAGGAGGGAGGCGGCTTCGGCGTAGATGGTGCGGCAGGTGCGGAGGAGGGCGGCGGGAGTGTTGCTCAGGGTGGAGGGGAGACGGGCGTGCGTGTGTGGGTACAGCATACTGGCAGTGATTTCGGCGCTGGGGGTCGTGGAGTCCTGTTGGAGGCGCCAGCGAGCCGGTGTGACGGGGCAGCAGCGGCGATGGCTATCGAGGGACGAGGTGGTGTTGCGGCAACGCACATGACGGATCTTATCTTTGACCTGGACGAGGTGCACGACCGAGTCCCCAAAGGCGTACTCGTAGATCATGAGGCGGATCTCCGGGGGCAATTTGGTCAGCAGGGGGCTGTCTGTCTGGGGAGTTATGGGTCGGGCGAAAGGGTCAACTGGTGTGGATGGGGACGACAGCGGAGTATCTAGCGAGAGAGGGAGGTCGATGGAGGGAGCGCAGATCTGACGCTGCTTGATCATATCACGGACAGTTTCTTGCCATCTTCGACCGGTGGAGTAGTAGTGGAAGATAGAGTAGGGGTCCCG
This sequence comes from Aspergillus diversus, assembly GCA_027569885.1. Lineage (NCBI taxonomy): Eukaryota > Fungi > Ascomycota > Eurotiomycetes > Eurotiales > Aspergillaceae > Aspergillus > Aspergillus diversus. Next base: position 139,443 of record JAPDKZ010000050.1, read on the forward strand.
AAGGAGCCAGGCATCGAAGTGACGCATTGTATATGTATTCTTTTTCTAGGATAGGTGTAAAGAGAGGGAGATAGGTAAGACGCTCAAAGACCGAAGATATAGTAGAAAGTGAATTCAGATACGAATAACAGTAGAAATCAAAGCAATTGCCCCGATGGGAGAGTTCGACACGATGGAGACGGAGCAGATCCACAGTTCCTCCCCTCGAGATCTCGCCCCAGATATATACTCGCCAAAATTAAAAAATATTTCTTATTCGCAGTATCTGTAGTACTCTGTAGATATGTCTCCAGAGTCGACCCACTATGACCGGATCCGCTAATCAGCGCCACCGAAAAAAAAAAGAAAGAGACACCCAATTTCATCTGGGGAAGCTTTTGCCAGCCTCCATTTTGATTGGCCACCCGGCGCCACCCAGGCACCATTTTGACCAATCAGAGCAGCTATTTAGGCCACCGAACAGGGCGCCGGTGAACTTCGGGAGTTTCCGTCGCTCTGATTCGGGATATTTCGGTACCAAGTGCAACGCTATGACGTCGTGGCTGGTGGAAATGGCGCCAATGATCGACAGGCAGGTGGAGCGGGTGGGGCGACAGGAAAACTTGGAAGAATGAAGTCCAGTCAGAACGAAACACCACTTGAACTCAACTGGAAGGCAAAAAAAAAAAACAAAAGAAGCAGAAAAAGGAAAGTGGAAATGGAGCGCTTGGTCTTTGCGTGCTCGAATGCACAATTGCGTCGGTTTCTGGGGATTAGCCTTGAGGAGAGTCGAACAAGACTCAAGAGGTACAGGTACGCAGGGTGGGTAGCGGACTGTGCCCTCATTCCTCCTTCCTACCCACTCTCCAGATCTGCCTTGCCGTCGAATCCACTCCCGGACGGGGTCCCGGAGTACCTAGCTCCGGGGTATCACTACTATTGTCACTTTGGTTGCCCACGGTAATTTCTCTGCTCTCATCGAGTGAGGGACAGAAGGTACAATCAATTCACCACTCGATCGCTATTGACATGGATGGAGCTGAGCTTGACGGAGCGGAAGCGAAGAGAGTTTCCTAACTTAGTACTCCGTTGATGCAGAGCTTTGGCAGGGATCATCCCACCATCACGCCTGTTGAGGCATGATTCTTGTTCCCTTGGGATGAGCATTATTCAAGTTCCAGCCTCACTTTGCGCAGAAATATGAATAAGTAAAAGAATAAAAAGAATAAGCAAAAAAAAATAAACAATTACTACCCCGCCTCGTTCCGCCGCCAATCCATACTGGATGGAGTAGTTTGTACCGTCCTCTGAACAAAACGTCAGATATGTATAAGAAAAAGCGTCTCTGCTTATCTGCTCAGGCAATAACCTCTTGTTCTCACATCAGATACAATGCGAGTACGTCCGCCTCAACATCATCTCTAGGTGCCTTAAAGTCTTGTGATGGAGGCGATCTTTATCCATCGAGCATATATTCATTCTCCCGATGGCATTGTTCATCTGGTCTGGAGGAAAAGGTCATTTGCCCAGAATCCATCAGGGTCGAGACCTGGCCTGAGCAAGATCCTACCAATAATGGCAGTCCACTTGACCAGGCTGAGCTCTCCCTTGGTATACTAAAACATATTGGGTATACCGAGACTAAAAGGCCACACCCCTCAACCTTCAAGTGCATCTAGTTGAATCCCTGTCTCAGGAGAGCAATACACCCGAACCCGAGCCAATCCAAGATACTCTGAGTATACTGCCCGTGGCCTGAACCGACTTAATAATGCATGTTCTTCAATACCCCTGCCCAATAATAACCAAATTAAAAGAGGAAATTCAAAAACAGGCGCGGAGGCTTATGATGTGAATTTACATTGGACACCTTCACGAGTGCCCCTTTTAAACACGAACTGGGTGTACACATAAAAAAAAATTAGATATATTCGTATATGTATACTGCGCGTCCATTTGTATATATCGTCATCATTATCTTCGTGACATGAATCATTTTGTATGTTTGCCCCTTAAGATCCACTGATCATGTCGGAAAAGGCATCTAATAATTCTAACCCCTCAGTCATCACCACACCCCTTTGCCTTAGGGTGACAATTTCATGCGTTAGTGCTGCTTTCTGTCTCCTGTCTTTCTCTCTTTCCTCTCTTCTGACCCCTCTCGTGTCGTCACCCCACCTTCCCCTCCCATTCAAGAATGTTATGCTCAGACACTGCAGTAGTGACGTCGTTATGCTTATGAACAATTTATCAGGGGAAAGCATTTTGTGCGGGTTCCATCGTCGTTTTCAATTCCGGTTAGGTGGCTCCTCCCCGTCCGAACCTCCATCAACAGGAGGGGTCTCTGGCGGCGGCGGCTCGCGCGCCATAGCCACATAGATAGCGCTAGCCAGGATCAACGCCGATCCCGCCCAACTTACCGCTGACAAAGTTTCACCCCAGATCGTACTATCGTAGAACAGAGCAAACAACATCTGGGTGTATAACATGGACGTTGCCCGAGACCCCGAAGATGTAGGTCGTGTCTCCGCCTCTGGTTCAGGCTTCCCATCACTATCGTCCGCATCCGCCGTCCCATATGATCGATTAGCGGAGGAAGAGATGAGTGATGGTTTGAAGTGACGCCGTCGTTGGCGGGGCGGTGGCGGGACATACGCCAGCCCTGCCGTCAACAGGAATTGCAGCAGGAATCCACAGACCCCCAGTCCAATAAGCAGGCTCCATTCCAGAGCGGTCGTGGGAAACTCTAGTGGGATCGAGGGCATGACCATGATTGCGATGAAGGAGACGATGGTCGTGAATAGGGAGAAATAGGTGACCGAGACGAGGGGATGGCAACGCTGGCCGATCGTTCGGATTGCGGTGTATGCTGAAGAAGCGCCGAGGACCCCCATCAGCGCCGCGCAGATGGCCAAGATTCGATGGTATTGGTCCGCCTCGCCGGGTTTCTCCCGCGCAGCCTCGATCGAGTTGGGCTGGCTCTCGAATCTTAAGAAGGGGAAGGGCCGCGCAATGAGAACGACACCAATCAGTGACACCAGCCCCGCCAACTGCTGTTTCCGGGTGAAAGTTTCACTCGGGATGAAGAAGGAGCAGGCGTAACAGCTTAGGATAGGGGCAAGAAATGTCAGGACCGTGGCCTCCGACAGAGGCAGGTATTGGACCGAGTAGTAGAGGCCGTACACACCCCAGAATCCCCCTGCTGCACGAAACACCAGTAGAGGGCGCATAGGACGAGTGCCAAAGGGGTGAGGAACCTTAGCATACCACATGTAGAGGTAACTGGCCAGGACGGTGATGGACATACGCGCGAAGAGAATCTGTCAGAAGGTAAAAAGCCCATTTGGTTAACCTATATTCCCTTCTTGCTAAAAACCCGCTAATGCATAATAGTATGTTTTTTTGGTCCCTGCAACCGACAAAACCAGCCTGTCGTCGGTGTTGCGCACCCTTAACAGAACCAGGGGCATAATATAAAGCCTGTCCGATCAAGCCAACACGCACCTGGAATGGTTTCCACCCCTCCCCGTTCCTCCCTTTAAGCTCTAGCACCTGAGTCATGACATTCATAGACGACCCGAAGAATTGCGATATCATAACCAGAATCATGCCTTTTCCCTGCGCCCAGATTTCACTCGCGTTTTCCGCCACCGTCTCCCGCCATGACGGTGGGGAGGGCGACAAGAACAACGGCGGCGAAGATGACCGGACAGAGGCAGCATCGCGTAGTAAAGGTCTTCGCTCCTCCTCTTGTCCAGTACCTGCCACGGCGAGCTGAGACGCTGTTGAGCTCAGCTTTGGTGAAGGAGATGGTGATGACGCCATCCCGAGTCAAAAAAAAAAAAAAAAAAAAAATGAACCAGCAAGGCTGGGGGCCGGCAATCGAGGTAAATACCTCTTCTTCCCGTGCGCGCTTTCTGTTTATTTCTGTTCTGTTCCTGGCCTAGAGTAAACAACAGTAAACCGAATCGAACGCGATTAAATCGTTCAAGCGAAGTTTGGGTGATCCTGCGACAAAATACATGTAGGAAGTCAAATGGCTTCGGATCGGTGCTCGAGAAAGGCAACCGTCATTCAGCTGCGGTCAGGTGGGGGAAGGGGGAAGTTAAAAATAAATTAAATTCAAAACTCCATCAATGAGCCTGGTGTCAAATGAGTAGGAGGAAGCAGGAGAGAGGAAGAAAATCTTCTCCAATATGCAGCCTTTTCGCGCAGTTCCCGCGGCTAAGGCTGGGATTTGGGGAGATCGGCCATCTCTCCGGTTTGCGGACGGGCTTCGAAGCCGTCTGAGATCTTAGTCCTTCGCCAGTGGGACGGAGCATATAGTTGCAAACTAGCGCAGCGGACTGCAGCTCAGATGACTAGAACTTGCGATTTGTCGACGCCGTGTGAGCTTTAAGATCAGGACCGGCCGATATTCGTACTTTATTCTGGAGGGTTAACTCTGTGGCCTATGGTGCTTTTACCTGAGGAATCTTCATGGTCACTTGACCGTATAAATTGAAAGGTTACAACCTTCGGGCTACCGCCGCGAAATATATGTACAGGAGGAGGCAAACGCCAAAGAATCCCCATTGTCTACATGAAGGTGAATGTATCCCCGCCTTTTTCCCTAAGCATATTTCCAGCCCGTTTCGTGCCGACGATGCGCTCCAACTTCAACGCATCCCACTTGGAGAACAATGCCCGCACGCCTCCCTGCTCTGCAGCTTCGACAACATTCGCTGGGTCTAAGCCCAGATATTCGACAATCTCGCCCCAAAATACCGGGTTCTCTGGGACACCGTACATGATGATCCGCTCTACCCCACGGATCCGGAACCGTCTGAAATGATGCAGACGCTCCGTGTATAGCAGAACTGAGTGACGTTTACTCATGAAATGACTACGAGCCCGCGCCATGTCCCGCGGACTCGTGTACTCGGAGATAGCACCAAAGGACACATTGGTCGTCTGCATCGAGGTTGCAAAGTAGTTTCGTATACGGACGAAATCCAGATACGACGGGATGAAGATGAGTGTTCCGGCACCGTTCTTGCTCCCCCTAGAGGTGATGTTGCGAACGAGGGACGAGAGGATCGTCGTGGTGAACTGCTTGAATCTAGCGTCCGGGTCTTTGGCCGGCGAGATGCAATCGAAGCGGGAGAAGGTTTGCTTGACGGGGACTGGGAGGGGAAGCTCGGAGATCGCGCCGTTGTAGATGGGTGTGAGCTTGACCTTGCCGGAAACATTCTGCATATGCGTTGAAAAGACGGAGTTGATTTCAGGTGTGATGAAGGAGGTGAGGAGGATCATTTGGCGGACGTAAGAAGCGTTGTTGTCCAGGTACCAAGATCGGACGCGGCTGAAATCGCAGCCGTGCGCTTCTTTCGGTTGCAGGTTGAGGTGTTTGAGGATATAGCTGACGTGGTCCCAATTTTGCATCAGGAGAGCATCGGCATGGTCAATGACTACTACTTCGATAGAGGATAGGAAATCATGGTCGCGTTTCTTAGCACTACCGCAGGGTTAACCTACTGTCCTATAGCTGACTGGACAGTTAACATTTTTGTGAGACTTACTCTGCCTGGTCCATGATTGTGCGTAGCCCAAGAGGACTCGCGAGGATCAAATCTGAAGCGTAGAATTTCGAGAAAAACTTGACTGTCTTTCGAGTGAACTTGAGGCCAAGCCGAAACATGTCATCATCGTTTCCACCGAATAGCTCACGGAAATCATCGGGTTTGCTCTCCCAAGATTGGTCGTCAGTTGCCGAAAAAGAGTCGAGGAATCGTTTCCTGTTTTCCTGCTGTTCAGGCTGAAAGAATCGGGTGATAGACTCGATAGCCCGCACGCAGGCTTGTTTAGTTGGCAGTAGGTAGAGCACCTTTGGTCTTGTGAAGCCCTGGTCTCGAAGGTCGAGGTCGGCATCTTGCTCCTTAGCTGCGCGTGTATTATTCTTAAGGACGCGATCCCGGGTCTTTAGCACGTGGTTTGCAGCGTGAACTGCAAGCAAGTCTTGCATTTGAGCAGATTCAGATACTGTTCGGGCACCGTACATGACATCCTGGTAGTCAAATATGTAAGGAGCGATATGTTGAACGTTTCCGTTGAGGTCTGGAATACGCTCCATGACCGGCACTTTCAATTTGCTTTTAAGCTGTAGTATGATTTAGTGTTGAATCTTTAGGTTAACTAGGGTCGTAAATACGAACCTTGAGATGTGCTGTACTCTTAATCGGCGGAAGCATTGGTGTATCCTCGCTCTTCCCGGTGTCGGGAATCGCGTGGAGTAGTTTCAAGTCGCCAGGAAGTTCCTTCTTAGTGGTTTTCCACTTGTTTTCCACGGCAGCTTTGATTTTCTGTGATAAATCGTTCTCGTCCGGGGTTGAGAAATGGGCCTCGAAGGGATCGTTGTCTACTGCTATTAGTGAGGGAACTAAAGGGTATAAGAATAAAAAACTACGTATGGGTTCTCCTACCATTCTCCTCCTCGTCACCACTTTCTTCCTGTACACCACCACCATCCTCTTCGTCCGATAGCTCCTGCTGCTCTACATCGTCATCGAGCAGTTGTTCGTCCTCATCTCCGTTGATGGCTTCCATGTCCTCATCTTGAGGTTCCTTGTTGTCGGTGGTACGCCTGTGGTCGATTTTCCTTTTCTTACGAGCAGGTGCCTTGGCCTCTGCAGATACCTGGAGAATTTGGAGCAATTCGTTGTACGGGCGCCCCGGTTGTTCTTCCTCTTCATCACTATCGGAGGAGATTTCGTCTGCCGCGGGTTCCTCGTCCATCCCGTCCTCAAAGGGATCGGCGGCATGACTTTCTTCTCCGCCGGAAGAACTGTCCGACCTAGAGTAAGTGGTTAGCTAGACTGATTAAGAATCTCCTGCAGTAGTTCAAAGACATACTCTAATTCATCGAGTCGCGATGTTTCAAAGCCACCCTTTCGCTTACCGGTAGCAGGTGTTTTCGCACCCCTGCCGCGCCTGTTAGGGCCTCTACCCCTGGGAGGAGCCATCAATTAGCAATTAAGGAGAAAAAAAGAAAACAACAGAGTAATGCAATAGAGCGGTGCGAGAGAAGGTCAACCACTAGTCTCGATCTCTTGAGGTTCTGTTGGTGCTGCTTCTTTTCCCTCACTTTTTTTCGGCGGTGGTTACTTATCTTATCTTAGCGCGAAATTCCCTTTGCGCACACACAATTTGGGCCTCGCAGAAGAACCTCCGCCGCCGAAGTCCAGCGGGCCCGGAAGATTTGGTTCAAAAAAAGAATACCCACTCCCCATCACCGAAAGACGAGGAAAGAGTGTCTGAGAGAGAAGCGACCGGCATCACTCCACCGATTTCCCCCCTCATACTCCCGGAATCATGGCTGAAGCAGATTCTTTCTTGCACCTCGCTCGCCCTCTGGGCCCTATTGGCGCGGGGTCTGCACCAACGACAGCCCCCTTGAATGTTGTGATCCAGCCTCAGGTATGTGTTTTATGGTGTTTGAATTCAATCTGATTCTTTCTTTGCGACTGCCGATACTGATTTTCTCATGGTAGGCTCTTTTCTCGATCCTGGACCATTCGCTTCGCCGCAATGCCGATCAGGAACGTGTTATCGGAACGCTGCTGGGAACCAGGTCGGAGGATGGCACCGAGGTGGAAATCCGCAGCACATTCGCTGTTGGACACACAGAGACGACAGATCAGGTCGAGGTCGACATGGAGTATCAGAAACAGATGCTTGCCCTGCATCTCAAGGCCAACCCCAAGGAAATCCTTGTGGGCTGGTACGCCACATCGTCCGAGTTGAACACTTTCTCCGCCTTGATCCAAAATTTCTACAGTGGTCAGGGTGACGGCACATGGCCTCACCCGGCTGTCCATCTAACTGTCTCCACCGAGGCTGGAAAGGATATTGAAACCCGTGCCTACATCTCTGCCCCTGTTGGCGTGACTGCTGAGAGGGCCGCCGACAGCGCTGCCTTTATTCCCGTCCCTTACGAGATCCGATACGGCGAACCCGAGAAGAGTGGATTGGAGGCTGTTGCTTCTGCCCGGGACTCTGAAGAGCGCTCTGCCTCTCTCTTTACCGACATTGAGGCCCTGGAACGTGCGATTGAGGAGGTTCTTGGCATGATCGACCGTGTTTCTCGGTATGTCGAGTCTGTCATGGACGAGGAGGCTCCAGCTTCAACGGCATTGGGCCAGTTCCTCCTCAATGCTCTTGCCCTGGCTCCTAAGGTCGAACCTGCCGATATTGAGCGTGACTTGTATGTTAACTCCCGGTCCCCCTCTGCTATTCTCGGCTTCTGTCTAGTGATATCTAGTGATATATACGATGTTTGCTAACTATATCCTACAGCAACAACCACATCCAGGACGTCCTGGTCGTTTCTTACTTGGCCAACACCATCCGCACACAGATGGAGCTGTCCAACCGGCTAGCAACTGCCCAACTCACCCTAGGCGGCGAGTCCGGTACCGCAGAATCTGGTCCCCAGCGTGGCCAGCGAGGCGGTAAGGGTGGCCGTGGAGGACAGCAGCGCACTCAGGACCGAGCAGGAGAGGAAACACGGGCGTAAAGAAGGTTTAGGATTCAATTGTGAAGATACCTTTACTTTTTTCGATTAATCTCAAGAGTTCTTTTTTCTTCTCCCTCTTTCTCAGCCATCATCTTCCCCCCTCGATTTTTCACTTTCCCCCCCATTTCTTTTTCTTGATATGTCCGGAGGGTTGTTTTTTCCTCCTTGGCCCCCATATTTTTCTTTTGATTTGCCTCTACTGTTTTTGCGAAGGAAACCAAAAAGATCATTTTCGTCATTTTAAAGAATTTTCCTACGTCTGTTTCGTCGCGACAGTCATATATCAACGACCCCAGTGGATTACAAGAACAGTACCAATGCGATCAGTGGAGAGAACGAAAAGGGAGGGGGGGTTAACAAATCCCATCGACCCCAAGAACAAAGGAAAGGATGAGATAGAAAAAGCTCCAGAAAAAGAAAAGCACGGCGTATGGGAGTCAATCTGGCTTGGTTCAGAATGATCATGACGAGGCAGAAGCCAAAAAAGGGAGTTATATGTGGGCGATGAAGCTTTGAAGGACTTTGAATTTCATTTCTTATGTCTTATTTTCTTCCGGGATATTTGTTAAAGCGGAAAAAAGGGGGATTTTTATGCTCTTTGAAAAGGCGGTTGATGTAGACTTTTGATGTTTATGGACTTTGCATATGAAGAATCGAACATATGTGCTTGACACTAGATCTGAACAGTTTTGTTATTACTCATTCTTGGGGGTGGGGCTATCAATTTGCAAGTGCACCGAGAAGTTTGATATTTGGCATTACTGAGTTATGTGCTCTTCGAAGCTGAAAATATGCATGCCCCTTAACGCCACCTTATGCATGAGGGGAAAAGTAAGAAACATTGTAGAGTATCATAAAAGCCCATTCCAGTCCATACTGTGCAAGCCAAAGAACGCCTGAAAAACTGCATAGAAAGCTAAAAAAAAAAAAAAATACGTGAAGCAGGGGATGAAAGACAATTCAAGCTGCAACTTTTCTCTTCTTCACAGCCGTATCCTCAGTCGCGTCGGAATCACGCCTAGCTCCCCTCTTCCCTTTCCCTTTACTGCTCGACTTCTTCCTCTCATCACCGGCTGTACTCTCCGCTATCTCCTCGAGCCCTTTCTTCCCCGCATCCTTCAGGTTGCCCACCTGATCATCATTTTGATCGAAAGCCTTGCGCGCCTCTTTGAGTTCCCGTTCCATGCGGAGAAGCTCCTGCACACGACCGAGTTTATTCGGGTCACGACGGAGCGCAAAGCGGAAGTCGTCGACTTTGATCTTCTGCCGGCGCGAATAGCTCGCGTACTGCGCGGCTCCGTGGCACATCTCGAGCACGAAGTCGGTGACGATTTCGTCGAGAACGCGGACGGTTTCGGGGAGAGGTTCGGAGGGGAAGGATGGGTGGGCGCCCGGATCGCCGTAGGCGAGGAGAAGGAGGCGGACTGTTTGTTGTTCTACTGTTAGTAGATGCTCTTTTAACGTTTGGTGTGTATACGGTTATAAAATATTCGTATGCATAATGGAGAAAGGTATTACGCACGCTCAGATGAAAAGTTCATCTGGCCCTTGTGACGGGCGGCGCGGGCTCGGGGTTCGGCCATCTTCGGTTTTTTTGGTTTCAGATTTTTCGACGCAGGCTCAGAGATAGGAATTATATCATGCGCAGATGCTTTTGCTGATATTACCGCCGGACTAAGGGGCGTAGATGCAGAAATCTTCGGTTTGAAAGCAGGATTGTAACCGGCCCTGATCAAGGCAGTTTCCTGGGGATTAAACGGCCAAGGGGGAGCGAGTTGTCGTGACACATGGCATGTGTTATGGGTGTGTCGCGAAGGACCTAGGCAGGCCCGGGAGACCTGCTGCGCCGGGATGAGAGCAGAACGGCGTTGGGGAGACAATGACTGCGGTGCGACCTGAGCGGGAGTAGGATTGAAGGTTGGCACAGGATAAGGATGAGGCTGATAGGGCGTCGAAGGCGGAAGAGCGAAATGCACCTGCCGGCGGTGAGAGTCCTTGGGGTCGCTCATCACGGCAGAAACCCAAGTTCTGGACACTGGTCTGTTATCAACGCTCTCTTCTTGGACCAGCGGTTCTTCAACTAACTCTTTATCTACGAGATAATTAGTCTGGGCCCTGTGTTGTCCCGGTTGAGATTGAACTGTCGCCAGATAGTTGCTGAAGGGGGCTTAGACATCCAAACCGTCAAAATGGTAAGTCACACTCTTCTCGGGGTGGTGAAGTTGGTGAAGTGAGCAAGTGAGTGTTTTCTGATGAGATGACCAGTCTGCCCTATTCAACTTTCAATCGCTTCTGCTCGTCTTTCTCCTTATCATCTGCACGAGTACCTATGCCCACTCTATCATGCCTGGAATCATGGACCGTAATCAGAATGGGTGCGTTTTTGCCAGCAAACAGCTGTCTCCCGCCCCGTCAGAAGCCGGCGGTGCTGATGTTGATAGGTTCTTTGGGATATTCTGGAAATGCGCTCGAGTCGGAGAACGGCTGAGCCCGTACGTGAGTATTTGTTGTGTTCTGATGGCCGTAAGTCAACCCAGCTCCGTGCTAAGGATGTGGAACACTGTTAACATGAGTCTGGCGCTGAAGGGGTCGATCTTCTTTGGTGGTTAAGCAGCAAGACCCGTCTCACTTTTCTCACGACTTCAAGATAAGGTGGTTACTAGCTCAGCGAAGAAGAAAAATCCATCTTCGTGCGTTATGATCGGGCATTATATTATTTAGTTTTTAAGGAGTTAATTTTCATGATATATAATCATAAATGCATGCTATACAAAAAGCGATGGTAAACACTGTCAGGTCTATTATATATTTCCCAATACACCAAATGCTCTATTGATATCCCGCTTATAGAGGTCCCTGGCCGCGCTCAAGATGCAAGAGTTGAAAACGACAAAGAAAGAAAGAAATGAAAGGGAAAAGAAAAGAAGAAGGGTATCTCATTGTTTAGTTTTCATGTTCTCCTTCAAACGTTGCAGGCCCTCATCGAGTAGCATCTCCGTGTCATTCGCTTGGGCGTTGCGGCTTAAAGAATTCTCAGGCTCGGGACTGGACAAGCCATCAAGTTCCTCTATCGCCACCCATAGTCGTTCAGGGTCACGCAGGTAACGTAGACTCTTCAATAGATAATCGTTGATTACGAATCCTTGTCTCTCCATTTCCTTGACATGTTTGGCTATTTTAGAATAATCCTGAGTGTTGGTGAAGCCATTGATGAGCGTGTTCCAGGTCACTTGGTTATATTTCACTCCATGTTTAGCCATCATCATGCCCACTTTTTCTGCAGCCAGTGGCTGATGGTTGTAAACAAATATGCTCATTAGAAGCGTCCAGGTTCGGACTGATGGTGCCGGATGAATGATAGCGTTAGGTGGGAGAATATCGGGGACAGTTTGAGCCTTAGATGAGCTATTTAGCATATCTTCAACAAGCTGCACAGCTGGCTGCAACCCGCGAGGATCGCTCCGAAATGAAACGAGGAACTCGTTATACATATGGTCAGTAGCCGCCAGAGGAGCGATGGTTGGATGCCCGTTCAAAGCAAGGCTTCGGAAACGGGAGTAGACAAGCTTGCTACTGTTCAAGTGTTTTTGACACCGAAGATAGGCCGTGATAATGATGTACAAGGCAACGACGGACGGAGGAGATTTATCGATGCCTGATGGGGGACTGTAATTCGGTGGAACGATAGAAAGTTCCTTCAGGGGTGTGATATCGTGCGCCTTGGTATAGACATCAAGCATAGAGACGAAAATCTCCTTGGGGTCCGCGTTCGGATCGATGTTTTTGGCTGTGTACATGAAGTGGTAATGAAGAACCTTGCTCAAAATCCAAGGGTTTCGTTGGAAACCCCCATGAGATTCGATCTCCTGTCGCAGTTGATCGAATCGAGCCCGGTCGTCACGAGCAAGAGCGTCAGTGAGTAGTGCCACATATGTATAAGAATCTGGATGAAAGTTCTGGCCCCTCATAAAATCTAACATGTCGAGTCCCACTTGCGGATCGCCCGTTTTGAGAGCATTCGAGAGAACAATGTTCATCATTTCTTGGTTCGGCCGCACGCCCATCTCAAGGAGCTGGGGGAGGATGCTGAAGTTGCGCTGCCCATTGCTATTCTGTACTGTGTCACGCATTAAGAGGCTGCAACAGTGGCGAAGGACAGGTTCCGAATCCATGGTAAGGTTATCTTGTTCGAACGTCCGCACCAATGAAAGCATTTCGATGGCTTTTTCGACGTCTCCAAACTCTATAAACCGACCCATGAAACAGAGGCAGGTTTCTGCCTTTAAATGAATCCGCTTATCCCGCGACACCCTGTAGGCCTCATAGACAAGATTGCGGCCGACGGATTTCAGATAGTGTCGGACCCCTTTCTGGGGTAGAAAGAGGATCGGCCAGGTATGAGGGCTTAGGCAGGTATGAAGAAAGGTTTCGTCCTGTACTGTCTTCGGATAAAACTGGTTTAAGAAAAGCACACAGTCCGACACTGGCATAAAAGGGGGCTTTTCGGCACTCTGGCAGGTAAGGAGGAGAAATTGAGGAAGGCACTCAGGGTCATGTTGTAGAATCCAGAGGGACAAACGAAACCAGTGAGCCGCCCTCGCAGACTTAGGTAACGCTTCCCATTTATCGCGGAAACCGTTTGTATCCTCTTTGACCATGAGAAGCAAGGTTCGGTCGTTATAGTTTAAACGCACGGTCACCAACTCTTTTCGAATGGCCCTTTTCAAGAATCTGGCCTGGTAGATCTCATTACGGGCATTTCTCCATCGACGCAGGAGGTCCGCGCGGCTGAAAAGTGAGCTTAGCCGGATCTCGTCATCCTGTTTTGCTAATTCTTTGCTCACTCTTCTCGTCCTCTTTCCAAGTATCTTGCCGTCACGGTCTCTATCAAAATACACTATCTTGCGCGCTTCGGTATGGACGACACCCGGGGCAGTTTCGTAAATTTCGGAGTCATAGTCGTCATACGACTTGGAAGATAAAGAATCAAGTGGTTCATCTTCGTCGAAAGCAAGATCGTCCAGATCCAAATTGCGGTTAGGGTCGGGGGTCAGGCAGGAAGTGGTTGTCTGCGAGCTCGTGGGATGGCGGTCGTAGACCAACCTCAGCTCGCTCGATAGTTCGCCAGGATGCGCAATACGCGAAGGCGACGCATTGTTGGCCACATATCTTGCAATATTGACTGTCCCTCTCAGTCGGTAAGAATGCTCCAAGCGAAGACTTGGGGGCGGAAAACACGCCGGAAGTCCAGCGCGGAAGCGAGAACGCAGCAAACGATGCGGACAAAATGACATTCAGAATCACTTGGCTGAATACATTGAAAAAAAGTCACTATCAAGAAGAAAAAGAAAATTAGGGACCGAATGGGAACTTGATGGTGACGCTGACGGAGAAGGTATATGAAGCGGAGAGCCAAACGGGATTATTAAAATGGCAGTATCGAAATTTGCTTGTTTTTCCGCCCTGGCTGTGGCTGGTGGACCCGCTCGGACTGTGGCACAAACTGGTGGTTGAGCAGCCTGCATAACTAAAAAGTGTTGGAACTACTACAACAAGACCTTTCCATCGCGATTAGATGGGTAACGGCGGCTGCTACGATTCTTGTCCCTGACCCTCTAAAGTAATTGAAAGAAAGCATCACTCGTCGATTGTCGCGAGCTCGTCGCGCGGGTAATTGGATCTCTTTTCCCTTTTATTCAAAAAATATCTTTCTTTGCATCGTACTTCCGTCAACGATGTCATCCAATCATGCCTCCCTCGACGCCGCAGCAACGGACAGAAAATCGCGCTTAGCAAAGCTCGCAGCCCTAAAACGGAAACAACCAGAGCCGGAGCCAGAGCGGCCAACAGAGTTTGACCCCAGGGACGAAGAAGCTGAAGACGCTGTCTCCGATGTCACGAAAAAATTTCTCTCTGGAAGGAACTATGATGTGGAAACCCGCGGGGCAAAGCTAGGCTTTGACCAAGCACCAATAGACGGACAAATCACCCTGGAAACACAAGCCGCCGAAATAGCGAAACAGACCGCGGAGCAGGCCAGAAAAGACGAGGAGGCCGACCAACCGATTGATCTCTTCAAACTGCAACCTAAGAAGCCCAACTGGGATCTGAAGCGAGATCTGGATGAGAAGATGGAAACACTCAACGTGAGGACGCAAAATGCAATTGCAAGGCTCGTGCGGCAACGGATTGAGAACGCACAGCGGGCAGCGAAGGCCAGGGGGGGCGTGTCCAATGGCGGTAATCAAGGAGAAGAAGTGGGAATCGAGGGTGAAATGCTGGTGGAAGGAATTCATGTGCGTGAGCGGGAGGAAGCGGACGAAAGGGAAAAAGAAGATGAGGATCTGGCATGATTTTGATACCCCAGGGAGGCGAGTACGGGAACTGTTACGTTTCGATCCCATCAACTTCTATTGCTTTTTAGGCGCTCACTGTTGGGATACGGGTCACACGTCAAAAGGCGTTGAGGTTTTATTTAATTTTGCATTGCGGTGACATATATCCTTATCAATACATATATATTATTCATATTAGTCTAATGTGATTCCTATGTAGATTTCATCTCAATACCTTCCGGCATGAATTCCTTTGGGCACACCCCAACGATTCTAGCACAAAACCCGCCGCCACCCCTCCCTCAAATAATAAGAATTGAAGAAAGAACAGAGATTAAAAAGAAAAGTGAAGCAAAGTCATAAAACCAAATTTACTCAATTTCCAAAATTCATAGCTTGAGTTAGCGCAAGACGTTTGCTGTAAGGGCTGAGGCTGCGCTGTCGCTGAGGCTGCGGAGGGCGATCCCTTCCAGCATGACCACCTCCACTATAGGCCTTGCCTCTTGGAGAAGATCGTCTTGCAGAGCTACGTTCAGGAGCGGCCTCCGGGGCCAAAGAGCGTCTCTCCCTTGGAAGTCGGCCCGTATCCATGCCTCGACTACGACTTCTTTCTCTTCGATCACTATCGCGGGATATGTTTCGCGCTCTGCCACGTTCTTTCGGACTAGATTCTCGTCGTCGACGTCGGATGTTTCTATCGCCCGCCCACTCAGGGGAGCGGGAACGTGCCCTCTCGCCAGATGAGTATGAAGAGGCAGAGTAATGGGACGACGAGTCACTATGGCGCCTTTTCCGAGACCACGAGTGACGAGAGGACTGTAACTTTGCCTGCGGCGAGCTTCCCCGTTGATCATGTAGCTCTCGCCGCGGGGATCCAGAGCGGGATCGATTCGTTGATATTGTAGATACCGAGCTGACAGAGTGCGAGGATATGGATCTTGGCCGCTTGGTTGCCTGTTCGCGGCCGCCACTCGGATCTAGATCATCAAGCTCTCGTTTTCGACCCCGTTCTTCCTCACGTTTCGCGAGAATCTCATCTGCCAAGCCTTTCCTGATCGCTTGTAAGAATCACATCACCATGGAGTATGAGGCCCACGGAGGGGATCCGACTCACGTGCGCGAGACATCGCTTGGAACATCTGTAGTAAGTTGTGGACGTAGTTTCGGGTTCAGTAACTGTTGCGTACGGGACGGCCGGGCCATATAGGGCCGTTCCTGAGTAGTGGCACTGCATTCGTAACTATAGTGCCGTAAATAGAAAAGTAAATCGTCAGTACGAAGTGTTTAAATCATTCCCGCGAAGATACATATCTCGTTTTAAGCATTTTTGGCATAGAGTAGAGGCCGTCGCCTTCGAAGGGCCTCGCACCCCCGGAGCATTTCGGTACCGATTCATGACGAACGGTGGCGGTAAAGACGGCAGAGATTGAACCGGAAATGAAGAGGAACAGAGTAAGCTCGCAAGCAAACGGCGAAGAAGAGGAAAACCTATAGATTGTCGTGCCTCATCACCCTGTCGTCCTCATTTTCTCTCCCTCTCCGCGGCTGTTGAGGGTCTAGTGTGGGCCACAACCGCGCGGCTACCCGTCGGACAAGCGAAACCCGCGCCCGATCACGGTCTTTTGTCTGGTCGACTCTCACTCTTCCCTTCCAGCCCAAAGAAACCAAGATCAAGACGGCCCATCACCATCGTCCGGCTCACTCGACCCCCGAGTTCCTGTGCTGCTTTCAAAGTAGAGTGGTCGTTTCTTCACGACACCCTTCTTTTTGCTCATTGGGAATCTTTCCCTCTCTTTTATTTCTGTCCTTGTTATTCATTTTTCCTAGCCCTGAGTACGACTTCCCCCTCTTTGCGGAAAAAAAAAAAAATAAGAGAGTGAGATAAAAAAAATCATGACCAAGACTTTCTGACCATCGTGTAAGAGCAGTCACCTCCTCCTTGTCTATACTTGCTTCCTACCCATTGATATTTGATCCGTCGTCTCGACCTTCGTACTATTTCTCACTGTCTTCCTTTTTTTTCGCCTGCCTCAGCCGTATTGCCAGGCGGAGCACCAATCATTGCGGTCTAACCTCAAGCAGCTTTCCTTATGGCGAATTACGTTTTTCAGAGATATGTCGTCTTTCTTTCTGGGCTCGTGTGAAGTGGGATCTTTTAGTGGCTTTTTCTCTACTCGAATTTGGGTTCCGTTCTCGTCTTCCGTATACGCATAAATCCTCTCGCCGGGTTTCATCCCCTATACTATTTATTCGTACCTATTCGACAACCACGCCTGATAATCAAACACTCGAAAAAAGGATTGTCAAGTTTACGTTGCGTGCGTTCTGCAAAATATGGCGTCACAAACCTCAACGAGAGGCGGACACCGTCTCTCCTTCGCAAAGGTATCTCCCCCTATGCACAAGGCCTGCGCGATCCTGTGAGGATTATGGCCTCGATTTTCTGACATGAGATGTTAGATCGCTGCTTTGCCCCCACCATCTAAACCGGAAACTTCCGTCGCGCCTGATGAAAGGCACGGTTCACAGTCGCTTGAAGAACCGCTATGTTCAGACCCACGAGGTTCAAATGACGCCTTACCCACCGAAGACGGCCTAACCACCGTGAAAGTAGAGGCCGGCATCATCGATCGAAACATCGATAATCTATCAGAGGCCGTACAAGCCGCTCATATTTCCGAGAAGAAAGACCAGGAGAACCCTGAATTCTCAATTGAAGGTCAAGAGAATGGGTCTCTGAAACGGGAGACTTCATTTGAAGATGACCGCACTCATCTCTCCAACTCCTCCACAAAACCGACGAGTTTCGATTCAAAGAGTATGGCTTCCGTTACCACGTTTGCCATGGACGAAAAGGATTCGTTGCGGCCAGATGACAGCGCTAGCGTGCAGGCCATTGATGAGGAAGAGTCCCTTTCTGGGCCGGCATCCGGTGCCCCGAACTCGCTGACTGGATCTGAGTCCGGTGCTCGGGTCTTCAAAGACATGCAACGACCCCGGGTACCTCTTCAAACCGCGACCCCAATTTTCAACGATGTCTCTCAGCAGACCAACGGTGTTGTTATCTTGACGGACCCCATGGCGGGCAATTTTGTCGTTCCAACCCCAGAATCTTTTCAAGCGGGTCGAGCTATCCATGGGTTTCCTTCTGAGCCAGATGAGAAGCTCCTCGAGGCCATGAAGTCTCCGAAGGACCGCCTCCTCATTTTACAGCTAGAGGAGAAAGTCAGACACTTCATCCAAAATTCGAAGTAAGTTAGGGATGTTCGCATGTACGTTCACTTGATCTGACAATCATAAAAGGGAACAATCTTTGGAGTTGCCGCCTTCTAATGCTTTTGGCCGTCTTCTTGCCCACAAACTTGGTGACTACTATCATCTTACCCATTTTGTGGACAACAATGTTACATCTGTTCGACTTCATCGCACTCCTTTCTGCCGATTGTAAGCATCCTTTTTCTTGGCCGTGTCTGCCATAGTACTATAGGCGCTGTGCTAACTTTCATAGACCTACCCCGCTCTCTATTCTCCATGCTGCCTCCAACAGCACTCCACCCCCCACTATGCCTGCTATGAAAATCATGCGCCGCAATAACGGGGAACGACCTTCAACCGAAGGGAGCATAGCAGCGAGCTCATCTGTTCCCTCCAAGGCTACCTCGGAAGCAGGTGACAGCGAAAATGACGGAGAGCGCGGTGGCTCTTCCGCCGGGACCCCGGCCAAGGACAGATTGCCCTTGACTAGAGAAGAACGTGAGGCTAAGTATCAGGAGGCTCGAGAGCGCATTTTCCGTGACTTTTCAGAAAAGGCTTCAGACAGCATGAATGGTGATTCTAGCACCAACATTTCCCGCTCGAGTTCAACCAGTGGACGCAAGAAGACACACCGCCAGAAAACTCCCCACGATGATAGCTTTGAGGCTCGGTCGCAGTTTAATGCATATTATCCCGGCCTGCAATACGCAAATGGGCCAGCGCCATATGGGATGAATATGACCGATCCCTCGTTTCCCCCCCAACCTTGTATGGTTGGACCTGGTGTTTCCCCGCCTAACATGAGCTATGCCCCAACCGGCCAGAACGGCGTCCTGTACCCCGGGCAAGTGAACATGAGCTCCGTACCACATTATCCCATGCCTGTGTCCCCTCAGATGACTCCGAGCGGTCCATGGCAGAACGGGGCCGTTCCTCAGCAATCCCCATATACCGGATATGCAACGATTAATCAATCTCCGGCTATGGCCCCGGCAAAGCCTTCACCGGCCTTGAACAGCTACCCCATCCCAAATCCCGTCCAATTCCAACCCACCCCACCCGGTTGGTCCTCTCCACCCTACCAGGGTGGCTATCCACAACCCACCCATAGGAACCAACCACCAATGCCATGGGCAAATTATCAAGCACAGCCTCTCAACCCAACCTCATACCCATATGCACAATACCCTGGGCAGCCGATGAACACGGGAATGCCCACTCATTCCGCCTCGCATCCGTTACCGGGGAACTTCAATAGGTCCCACTTCAATCCTCAAACCCGCTCTTTTATTCCTGGCGGTGCTTCCAACGCACGGCATCCGATCAAAGGCAACCAGCCCAGTATGGGCTCATATTCTGGCATGCAGTCGGGTATCCAGCCACAATGGGCCGGATATCATGAACTCAACGGCAAGAGCCCGGAGATTATAGCTCCCAATATGCCTCGGGGAGCACCTCCAGGGGGTAAAGATTCGATCGCTAAATGGGGTACACCTTCCCACCTTCCACCTAAACCACCACCGTCCGAAGTTCCGTCCGATTTTGAAATGAAGCACCGGAATCCCACGTCAAACCACGCTTATTCGAGCAATACATTACCCAACCCCAAGAACGGTCCACTTGTAGTGTCTGGTGGAACGGGTGTACCACGACAGAGCTAATTTTAGCCCTCCTAAAAAGTGGTTCCGGATTGGATGTAGTGATTTGCTTTTTTCAGTTTTACCATCACTGTCTCTAGCAGATAGATAGGGTGAGGGGCTTGACAAAGGTACGCAGCTCGTTGTGAGAGTAAGATAAATGAAAAGGTAATTTGGCGAGCTCTGAGGAGCCATAGGGGTCGAAGATATGAGGCCGTGGATGTGACTTAGTAAATAGATCCGTTATGACACCAGCTACCCTCGAGATATTCCCAAACAAGAAAAGGTGGATAGCTTGATCTTCATGAACATACAGCTAATTCAACCCTTTATTATTTATTTTTTCCGTCTTCGATGATAGAACCTTTTTGTCTGTTTGTATTTTATTGTCACTTTCGACAAGAGGACCCAGCAGATTGGCGTAATATTGAAGATCCGCAGCTAGAATTACATTGAAAATGACAAATAATAATAAAACCGTATGAAAATATATGAATACAAAATGTCATCTAATGCACTGGCAGTGATGTCTCCCCCGTAAATCGCGTTTTTTCACTTCTTCCCCCCCTCTAATTCCAACTTCTGAATTTCCCTTTCCAACGCCTCCACTCCATCCTTCCTAAACCTCGTCACCTTCCGCACATTCATTGTAGTAAGCTCATTCAGCGTTTCAAGCCCCTGCCCCCGCTGTCTAGCCACAGTCCTCGCCGTCAGCGCAAACCGCATATCCTTCGGTCCATCAACTAATTCCAAAATCGCGCTCGGCGCTTGGTCGTCCTTCTTCGGTTCGACTCGTAGAACCCTTGTGTATCCACCTGGACGGCTTGCGTAGCGTTCACGGAGGGGACCGAATAACTTGGGGAGAAGATCGTGGGGTGTCTATATTTGATTAATACTTGTTGCTCAAGCCTCCTCCGTTTGTTTTGAATTGAGAGGATAGTGGAGAGGACAGAGATGATACATACATAAAAGACAGAGAGAGCTCGCCGCCGACTCGCCTCGGTGTTCTTCTTTCCGAGCGTGATCAGTTTCTCGGCTAAACGTTGGGCTTCCTTCGCTTTGGCCCATGTTGTGGTGATAGATTCGTGTTGGAATAGGGATGTGACGAGGTTTCGAAGGAGGGCTTGTCGGTGGGAGGATTTCCGGCTGAGATGGCGGTATTTGGCAGCGCCTCCGGCCATTGTGATGTGATTCTGTCGGGGTTTTTTGAAATCAGGGAGGAGACTCCTGCTTTATTTCTACAGTAGGGGGTTTTCCCTCGAGGGTCGAATTGAATATCACGGTCTCAATTATGCAGTTCTTATGGTCAGAATAGAGCCGTTGGAGAGCGAATTAGGGAGCAGGAACAGGATACTATATAAGTCGGAGAGAAGCTGGTGGTGATGAGAAAGTTTGGAGTGGAAGATTCGATTTCACCGCATTAGCCAATCGGAGTGCGCCGAGCAGGACTTGGGTCCTTCTGCTCAAACTTCAGCCGTCGTCATGGTTGGATGCTGGATTGGATTACTTTCTTGTTTTTACTTAACCTTTTTTTTTCCCTTTTTCTTCTTTCCTATACAAACATTAAGTTATTCCGGCTTTTCTACTCTCCTAGGAGGAAATCCAGGATAGCCCCCGGGAAATATAATAACGTCTAACTGATCCCTATCTATTTCCACCCGGGACAGTGAAAATAACCAACCCCGCCATCTAAGCTCCTAAATCCAATTGGAATATAATAGAAAACCCTCATTACTTATCTCCCTCCTAATCCCGTACCGTACGGAACAACAACGGGATGGGCTTCGTCGCCGGCTTCGTACGTTATATCCCCCTCCCTTTGGCGATGGAGAGAACCACACGAAACTAATCCAAAAAGTAGTTCAGCGGGTTCGCCCTCACAACCTCCATGCTCTACCTCACTATCCAAGTACATCGATCCAATCGCAT
Organism: Aspergillus diversus; assembly: GCA_027569885.1. NCBI lineage: Eukaryota > Fungi > Ascomycota > Eurotiomycetes > Eurotiales > Aspergillaceae > Aspergillus > Aspergillus diversus. The sequence continues at coordinate 161,132 of JAPDKZ010000050.1, forward strand.
TGAACAACGGAACGCAATCCGTGAGCAAACGCAGGCCTTGAACTGGTTGGCGGCGTCGACGGGTGCGTATGACCGTCGGCTCGTGCCAAAGGAGCAGGAGGAGAAAGAGGGTGATTCCCAATCCCGTGAAATGCTGGCGGGTCAGACACTATCATCGTCGGGGATGAAGGATATGTTGAAGCATCGGTGGAATGAGGAGGTGAAAAAGTTGGCGAGGAAGGCGTATGAGAGTCGATGGGAGGATGCGAGGGATACGGCCGTCGAGGGGTGGAAGAGTGTGAGGAGGCTTGTGAAGAAGGAGTAAACGGAGATAAAAGTTGAGGCAGTTCGGTTCCTTTTTTTTTCTCTCTCTTTCTATTTGCTACTTTTTTTCTTCTGGGTTTTCGCATTTGCATATGGATATGGGTGTTATTTTGTAGGAGAAGCATTTTGGGCTTTAATACCCCCTTCGTTGACTTGAATCTAGCGTGTTTACCACTTTTTCGCTGTGAAACTTACTGGGTCTAAAGGATATACATGGCAGTAACACTCCTTGGTGTTATAATTAATATTCATGATTTAACAAGACTTATCAGGGCTAGTCCTCGGAAATATTGTAGTTACTGATACGCTGGTGATTTCCGAAATCCCAAAGACCATGGGGAGACGGTATTATATCACTCGATAACAAAGCTCCATATCGTCAGGGAAACTGGTCGTTAAGTCCTAGATAAATGACGGAATGGGCCCAACGAGCTATACGATGAGGAAAGCGCCGGAGCCGTACAACCATCACGAAGCCAGCCGCGAAGGACGGTGCGCGTGCCCATCCTCTCGTTTGAAACGGGCAAGGGGTAGGTCAGCTTCAGCCCGCGTGGATCACAGACTGAGCGGTAGAATGTGTCGCCGTACTGATACTATCATCATCACTCCAGATATCCTTACTCTCCGCCTCCATCGTCCGCATCGCCTGAGCAATCTCTTCCAGTTTAGCCACCACGTCCAGAACCCCACCATTAACACGATCGAAATACCGATCATTCGCTTCCCGCCTCTCCCGCGCAAGAAGGATATCTTTTTCCGTTTCCTCGTCTAGATTCCGCAACGTCGCCTCACCCGTCTCTCCAGCTGCTACGGGCGGCTGTTGCTGCTGCTTCTCGCCGGCCGGCAGCGCAGCGGAAGGGGCAGGGGAAGCCTTCTTATTCGGTGCAGCAGGGCTTTTGGATTCCGTCGTCTCATCGTCGTCATCTTCTTTTTCTTCCTCGGCTTCGTTCCGCGCCCAGGCCTGCGCTAGCCTCAGATGCTTCATTCGCAAATCTTCCAGCGCCTCGGAGTGCTTCTGACCGAAAACGTGGCCGCGTGCGGCAGCGCTGACTTCCACATCGGATAAAGCACTTTGCATCTCCTCCCAAAGCGCATCGGAGCCATCGACCTCCCCTCTCGACTGGGTGCGAGACAGGAATGGGGAGAGCGAACCCGGAGCGTCGAGGGGTCGAGGGGGGTGGGATGGGCGGCTGCGGCTTAGATTGGGCTGCGGAGAAGCCGGCCGGTTCACACCCGAGGGAACGGTCGCCGGACCTTGGGGGTGCAGAGAGAGATTAGATGCATTGTGAGATGGGGGACCCTGAAAGAGGGCTGGAGGGGGGAGACGCTGTGAGACTGTGGAGTTGATTTTCCTAAGGGAGTCAGGGTTGAGGGAGGGGTCCATTGTGGAAAGAATATTTAGTTCGGTGTTTTTTTTTTTGTCTTCGGGGCACGAATTCGCTAGCAGAGGGTAATACTGTAGCATTCTATCCCTGGTCCTGGATCCCTTTGAAAGGGACTATGATTGCTGTTCTCATTGATTCATGCTTCTCCGGATACTCCAGATCTGGGGTCTAGTTCTCTTTTGGGAAGGTACAGGAAGCTTATCGTTATCGCGCAGGTAAGTTTCTCCGACGCCGGGACTCGCTTAGCCGTCCGTTTAGGGCGAAGGCGCACAGCAAGACACATTTTGGCCTTCCCGACTTTAGCGAGACCGCCGGCCGTGAAAGGAACATCTCGACCTTCGACTTTCGACAACCATCCCATCCCAGCCATTTGGCGAATATCTATCAGTCGGTACGTATAATTCCCTCGCCCCTATCTCCTCAACGTCGATTCTAGGGAGCACACTATCACCGAAAATAATATCCAAAAAAATTCATCACCATCATCTATCCCCTCCTTTCTCCCGCTACCCGATATCAAACAGACTCGTCCTCGCCAAATACCTTTGCAGTCTATTTTCTAACAAAGGATTTTTATTTCACAAACAGACTACCGTCCATTCGAACATAGTCCGCCAAGATGGGTAAAGGACAGCCCCGTGGTTTGAACGCCGCCCGCAAGCTCGCCAACACTCGTCGCGAGAACCGTTGGGCCGATCTGCACTACAAGAAGCGTCTCCTCGGTACTGCTTTCAAGTCCTCTCCCTTCGGTGGTGCCTCCCACGCCAAGGGAATCGTTCTCGAGAAGGTCGGAGTTGAGGCTAAGCAGCCTAACTCTGCCATCCGAAAGTGTGTTAAGGTCCAGCTGATCAAGAACGGCAAGAAGGTCACTGCTTTCGGTGCGTTTTTCTCCTTTCTTTGCGTTCAATTCAATTCGGAGGACCATGTGCTGTGCGAAGTCGAAAAACCGATTCCGGCGATGTTAAAGGAGAAGGGACAGGATAGGCCGAAATAATACTGGTGAATTTGAATCTGAATACTAACTTGATGTGATATGCCAGTCCCCAATGACGGTTGCTTGAACTTCATTGATGAGAACGACGAGGTTCTCCTCGCTGGTTTCGGTCGTAAGGGCAAGGCCAAGGGTGATATTCCCGGTGTCCGTTTCAAGGTCGTCAAGGTCTCTGGTGTCGGTCTCATGGCTCTGTGGAAGGAGAAGAAGGAGAAGCCCCGTTCGTAAACAAATTCCATCATCCCCGGCAAACAAAGATCTTCACGAACCACGAACGAACGAAACATGATATCCGAGCTTTTGTGGAGAGACGGAGAAATGGGGTGCGTGGATGCGGTAGCGGCGGGCTCATTCCGTGGAAGATTTGAGAGGCAAGAACAAATCTATGGTTCAGGATGGGTGACAACCTGCATTCTTCCCATTGCAGATAAACTACGATTGATATATTCATAAAAAAATATGGCGCCATGATTTATTTCTTTGGGAGGGGCCCTAAAAATTTCAACTAACTTTCCAAACTTTTTTTCTCCGACTCTTTACGTAGCATGTAATGTATAGTTATAGTATGTTGATGTTAGAGCGGGAGTCACAAATTTCTATCTTTTGGTAAGGTACTTGTCATTGTCAATTCTTTGCCAAACATATATCAAACCCACAGTAGCTGTAAATAACTGGCCACATACTTATGAGCATTAATGTTTGGGCTCTGGCTTCTCTCTTTTCACAATTCGCTCCTTTGCCTCATCCTCTTCTGGATAGACCCCTTTTTGTGTCGAACCTTGTATAAACTACAGTGATTATCTGTGTACCATGAACCATGCCCTGGTATTCGAACGGGAACCTGCTTATGAGGAGATATCCATATGGATCATCTAGGCCTTTTAAGAAGTTCCTCATCAGATACCACAGCCATCCAATCAACAAAAGAATTTGCTTTACAGGCGGCATAATCTCCAGTAGATCGCACATAGTACACCCAATCTGCCATCCTATCACTACATGAGGTAATACGAAAGGCCAATCGAGTGCCCGGGTCACCATCGCATGTTTCTTTTGCCCACATTTTATCATGCTTCATTCCCTCGGGCTTAATCTCAGCCTGTACCCGAACCCCAAATTCGGCAGCCACCCTATCTAGGGGCACTGGAAGGGTGATATTGGTGTGGATGCATACTATAAAGCGGTCAGTTTGAGTGTCCCAGCAGCCCTGGTACTTTCGGCCATTGAGTAGGTCCATCTGTGTCCTTAAAACGCTCCGTCAAAGGACCCCGTGTGACTGCCTGGCCTTTCGGAGAACGATCTTGGAAACCTTTTCATCGGACAGGGCGTGCTCCAGATCGTCTTTCTGCGATAGTCAAAGCCCTTCTGCGATCTCAACGGGGTTGGTCTCATCATAGCATGCCCTCTGCTCCTCTACCGTATTGATTGGTACTGCTGCATTCAGCTTTTCTTCAATCAACTCCTGCATTTTCTTGCTTGGCCCAAAGCCCGGGGGAAGTGGGAGGAGATCCTGTAAGCCTCTGTCTGGCCCATCATCCCCAGACTTGAGGCCACTCGCATCATGACTTTCGGCCCCAGAAGTTTCGCCGTTCTTGAAATGAGGGTTTAATTCATTGTGGAGGGCCCGGACGGCTTCAATTTTAGACTTATCAAACCCATCACCGCGCGATCGGTTCCGAGATTGAGGCACATACAATCCCGGTTTCAGCGACTTATACTTCGCTGGTATATGGGGTAGGGCGACAGTAAGCATGAGTAATGAAACCGCCAATGATCCCCCAGCCCTGCGAGGCGCATAATGTCTTCATCATGTATGAATCCCTTCCTAGCAAGCCACGATCGTATAGCAGGGTGAAGCGTTTCGAGGGTGGTTTTAGGATGACCATTTTCTTCATTAAAATATCCCCTCAGTATCATGGTGACCGCACAGCTAGACTCAGTAAAATACGGAAATATGTTTGGAGTCTGAGTAATCGTCGCTGCAAACCCCCATACACCAGATATCTTTAACGCAGCGTGCCAGTTATTTGACAGCAGAGCGCTTAGAGGATCAGGTGCCTGTAAGTAAATGCGTTTTATGTTACGGCTTCCGGGTATAGCTTCCAAAAACATTGTGTACTCCTAGCGGCGGAGTTTTATTCTAACCTCGTTTTGAGAAATATCATCAGATAGAAGCGCCTCCCGAATACCAGCACCACACATTAGAATAACCCTTAAGCTACTGCTTTGAATTAGCTTAGTGTGATGTTTATGTAGGGCTCTTATTTCGGCTCTTCCCAGGGGTCTTGTTCGTTGGCTCATTTTGAGCAACCGGCAAGGCCTTGCTGACCAAATGAGCGAGTCACCCTTGTGGAAACCAGTCTTTTCCACGCCCCATGGTATCAAAAGGCGGGAGTTTCCTTCCCCTGAACTGTCGTCTTCAGCTAGGCCCTGGCCAAGTACAATCCCTATACGGGCCTGAAGGGTGCCAACTGGGCGTGTAAAACTGAATTTAAGGTCCTCCTTGGTTGATGCTTTGAAGTCCGCCTCCATATCTTCAATCCATGCATCAATATTTATCTCTGACTGTGGTAGTGGCGAGTCCGCATCGAAGACCGCTGAAAAGGATGAAGGTATAGCCTCTTCTAGGGCTTTTTTGTAGTCCTCAAGTGTCATTGGATGCATTTTCAAGTCATGTCCTGGGGTGTAACAGCCCCTCCGCTGCATCCTACGAAACTCTGGCCATGAACGAATATCAGGATCTGAAGATGGTATCAGTTGATCCGAGAATGACTTTTTGGTTGTGGGGTCAATTGAGATGCTTTGTAGTATAGGCGGAATAATATTAAGCCCAAGATTTGAGTACTGCCTATTTCCGAAATACTCCCTCAGGGTTTCCGATGGCAGGGACTCAAAAACCCTACAAAATGCCATCTCAAGAATATTAAGAAAAATCATTACTTCGCCCCCGTCAAGATATTCTGGATATGCTATACTCCATAGCCGTATGAAGTTACCTGACCGATTTCCGTCTCCCTTTGCCACAATATAATAATGAAGAGTGCTAGTGTCCATTTCTTGTATTGACCTAATATGCTGTGCAATCCAATGTTTAGGGTTCTTCGACTGGCCCACATATGGACGCCAGTAATCCTGGCTTCTGTCATCAGTGACATAGCTTAGATAGCCACTATATGGTGGCCAGGCGGAAATTTCGTGTGATTGTTTTTCTCGGATGCGGTCAAGGCTTCGCAAATATGTTACTATCCATCTATAAGTTATATATATAAGATAAATAAACTCACAGGTTTGCCTGTATGGTTTGGCCTTCTAAAGCCTTGACCTCAGGGTCAATACTCTCCACTAAAGAGGCTGCAACCGCATCTGGACCGCCATAGCCCTGTATAGTAGGATGGTAGTGAATTCCCCTCAAATCACTTTTGGCCCTCAGCTTCTCCGTCAGCTGTTTTATTGTGTTGTAAAAGTTCGGGACAACAACAGTCGCGGAGACCCTGTACGATTCCTAGAAAATATTAACCGCCATAGACGAGCATATAGGCAATACACCTGTCTACTGCCAAGGCCAGAGTGAAATGACCGAGAGGAAGAGACCCTCACGCTAGGTGGCCGGCTAGGCCTCTGAATCTGTTGTCGGTTCCGATTCTTTGTACAGCCTCTCGCGTGCTCTTTGAGTCCACATTCTTCACATGTTGGACATATTGGACAATTGGCTAGAATATGTCCTCGTCGATGGCAGTAAACACAAGGGCTGTCGGGACAGTTAACTCTGGCGTGGCCGGCATTGACCAACGCGCAACCACGGCAGACAGTGTTAATCCAATTATAAGACATAGGTGGAGGAATAAATAACAACTTCTATCGGGGGTAGCAGCGGAAGGTAGACGAAGTTCAATGACCAGAAGGGCGATGCCCAACATCTTGACAATCCGTAAGTCAAGGAGAGAAGGACATTGGAAAGCTAGAAGAGATATACGTAGAGGAGAGATATATCAACTGTGTTAATAGGCGAATATTGCCTCGATTTATTCCCTGTTTAATTAACTATAATTGCTCGTGAAAATGGAGGATATTAAAGGGATCAAATGACTAGGGGGGAAAGCATATGAAAAGGAAACAAAATATCTTAACTGAATTATAAAATTATAGTAAATACTCACTCTAGTCTACAGATTTCAAGCATAAGTGAAATACTTACAGTAAATGATCCTCATACTTTTGGATATTACCACATATCTACTAATAATAGACAAAGCCTGGTACGAAGAATGGCAGCAGGAGGTATAATTCATTATCTAGAATAATGTAGGGCTTATATCTTGGGAATCTACTATGTAGAAAATGTAGAGCAGTGATGTTTATTATATTGCTGCCATGGATTATTATGCATACTCTTGAACCGGTAAGCCATGGTATTTTTTAACTTACTAACAAAAGGTTTAAGGTTTAAAATTAACATGGGAATCCGTAAATTAAAAGGATACCGTTTCCGTTGCTGTCCTCGAGTCGAATGTGGCGGGGAGTTTGAACGCAGACAATGGGAGAGGCTGGGCGATGCTACCGACCCAGGTATGAACAAAAGAGTTTTGCTTCCTGCATTACTCCATATATTCGTGGCTAGGTAGATTGAGAATATTTGGGACAAGGCCTACCTAACCGAGAGATCAAGCTTCTACAATCTGTAGCAGCATAACTGCCAACTCTCCGAAAAAGCCACAGCTATTGTATTTAAAAACACCGTAGATTTTTATGACAAAATATCATATGGTATTTACCTAAAGTAGTGGATATATCTGAGATAAACGATGTGAAACTTGAAACTGTTAACAATTTTCAATATATCAGGATTATTGAAACATTCAGAAAATCCCCAGTTAAGCTTCCACAAACTGCATGCCAAAGGTCCCACTTTTCCATGGGAGGAGCTGCTATTTGCATGAAGACCGCACGAACAACCTAACCCAAAGTAAGGTAAGTTTTGAACTGGCACCACCTATTTAAGACTACTAGTAGTACTACTCCTTTCTTAGAATATTATCAACCCTTTTTATATTCACTTAGTAACCCCCTAGCCACCCAAAAAAAATCAAAAAAAAAAAATCCCTAAAACTACCTGCCCTACCCTAATCCCTAACTAACCCTACCCTAAACCCCTAAAGAACCCTAACTTAAGAACCTTTTTTGGTTGACATGCTAGCTCTAAACAGGCTACTAGACTTAAATGGGTAAGGTCTTGTTTGCCCTAGAGCAAGAAAAGTAAGTGTTCATGCAAATAGTCGCTCCCTTTTCCACTAAGGATAGATACTAGATCGTAAGTACTAAGGTTATATTGACCATCCGGGTAGTCTGCTCTGTACTGCCGATCCGTAAGCTCCAGCCAGGGTTCCTTCCTCCAACATTATTGGATGTGAGACCTGAGTGGAAGTCAACAGCCTAGCTCGCCCAGCGAAAAAAAAAATTGGCAAGACTGGGGTTCGGCCAGGAGAGCTTGCGCTCAATGGATAACTCAAACATGGAGTTGCTTAACTTATTTATCATTAGTCCCCTGATTCATTATTTTCGGGTAGTTCGAACTCACGACCATCGCCTTGACCACTCGGCCATCTTGCCAAGTAGGTAACGTGTTTTGATTTCTTTCATATATTACTTGAGGTATTGTATACAACTTAGGAAAACATCCGCAAAGAAGTATCCTGAAAGTAGAGGGCAAAAGAAGTAAGGAAGGAGCAGCAATATTCTTGGGAATCCTGAAGAACAACATAAAGACATCGACCCCACTGCTGAAGTGGGAGCAACTGGAAATAAAATATTAGAGATAAAAAAAAAGGCACCTTCCCACAATAAGACTGACACTAAGTATTAGTAGAAATATCAGACAGATTTGGGGAGGTATACCATCTCTGGGTGCATAATTGGAGATTTTCCGATTCTCCGAGCAAGCCACTGGTACTGTATTTTGAAAACATTGTAAATTTTTAATTCTAAAATATCATATTTTATACCCTGAAGCAGTGGGAAATAGCTGATATAAACCACGTGAGACTTGTAACTGTTGGCAGTTTTCAATATATCAAGATTATTGAAACTTTCGGCGAACCCCCATAATGCAGCCAGACATACTTCTAGGAGTAGTACGGTGGGTAGGACACGTGTATGGAAAAATGGAAGAGGGCATGCATAGAAAGGAACAACTTGAAAATCACTGAAAGAACAAAAAGATCCGAGTAACATCAACCAGAGAAAGGGGGGGGGGGGGGGGGGATGGAGCAGTCAGAGAACATAGAGATCTGTCAGTACTAGTTATTATTAAGTATTGCATACACCAGTTACTTACTCTGTACTCCGGAGTATGTTTGTTATCATTTATCTAACCTCCACTTTCAGTCATCTTTTATCACGGGATAATTTAATAATTCATTTACCACAAATATTTTCTAATTACTGACTGCGGTAGCAGGGCGTGGTAGGCAAAGACAAGCACCTGGCAGCCAAATCAAATTTTTTTAGGCTAGGAAAAAAATATAGTAAAGTATAGCCACAGAGTGATAGTCAGAAAAAGAAGGCCAAGCGGGCACAACCCGCAAGTCTTATAGAGTAAAGTAAATTCATATTCAGGGATTGTCTTATAGGTATATAATTCAGGGTATCATTCATTCATATGTTGTGTATTCTTCCTACTACATAACATGGACCCCTTTTAGCTTTTGCTGTGGCATCATCCCATAAATTATTAGATTGTGGTTGCTTCATTTATAACATTTGTCATTTGTTTAAAGATTGATATCCTCCTTGCGGTAATGGTCTGACACAATACGGTAAAGATATGACGGCGCATGTCCGCCCCTGATAGTGAAAAAAAAAAAAAAAACCAGGTTAGCTGAGTCACGACATAAAGACAAACAATACCCGAAGAGAAAACTCACAAGTTCGTAATGTAAAGATCCACCAATTCTGCGGGGACGTAGTCATAGAGCGGGTTCTGCACGTCAATCTGGTCCACTAGATCGCCGTCCTCATAGCTGATGACCTTGCTCGAGTCTCCGTACTCGATCAAAGAATCAAAGTCGAACGGGTACACGGGGCTGAGCTTGTAGACTCCACTGACGACCACAACAGGGGTTTGATGCACCTTGGCTGCCCGGGCAATGACCCGGGTGCCAGCGGCAGCGACAAGTCCACCGTTGGCAAGGACGGAGTGTGTGCCCAGGATGACCTTGTTGACACGAGACATGAGGGCAAACACGGCGGAGTCGGGGATGAGGATAACGGTGATACCTAGCTCGATCAGAGGCTTCTGGAATGTTTCCGTGCTCAGGATCTCCTCGTCGTCGGGTGCGGTGCCGCTCACAGTGGCATGGGTAGCTTCATGGTTATTAGGGTACGATTCGGCATGGATCACCGTGAATTTCCGCTTAGCGGCGGCCTTCAGCAGGAACCTTTGCACTGTGGTCGACGACGTGTGCGTGAGGATGATTTCGTTAGAGTGAATGTGATCGAGCGCGTAGGCGGCAATCTGGTCATCCACCTGGCCCAGCTCGTCAATAATTTCATTAATCCCGTCGATCACCTCAGCACGAATGTCCTTGCTGGGGGGGTGCCCCAAGAGGCGCCCAGACGGAGAGGCAGACACCGGAGTACCGGGAAGCGACGGTTCGGGATCCGGATGTGAAAGGAGACTGAACATGGATATCGGGGTAGCGGTGAGCGACGACACAGGTGGCTTCGATGACGACCGGTCGGAGCCCTCATATCGAGCGGATAAGCCATCGGATGGGTCTACCATGCTGCAAGTTAGCATACTAGAGGCAATCCAGTGTCACCAAGCACCAAAAAGACAAACTCACCATCCCCTGCGCGGGGGGTCTGCGGTTGGCTCTCAGAGCCTGCATCACTCAAAGTAAAGTCGCCTTCCCTATCGTCTTCGGCCTCGTCACGAATCAGTCCCAGCACACGCCTCACAACATTTCCAACCACCATCTCCCTAGGCTGAGCCGAAATCAGCCGTTTTCCCACGCTCTGGACCCGCTCAATGAGCTTGGCTGCATCTGACGTCCTACAAGCCGAGATAACACGGAGGAGCAGGTAGGCGGTCGCGGTCGCGCATGATCTGGAGTGGCGGATTTGTCTCCGTTTGAGAAGGCTTTGAGACGCTATCAGTAGGCTGGCGGGCTGGTGAGGGCAAGGAGGGTATAGAGCAAAGCACATGGAAAGCTTGACGTTGGGCACACATACGAGATCAGATTGTCAATGGATGTATCGATTGGATTCGTCTTCAGAGACTTCAGAAATGACGCCAATCCCGGTGTTAGGGCCACACCAGTAAACGGCATGCTTGCGATTCTTCTTCCTGGAATAATATATCCTCACTCCAAACTCCTGCATTCAAGAAGTGGTGTTCTATGATTCCCATTAGCAAGACTGAGTCACCATACAACATTAGTGGGGGAGACTTTTTTTTTTTCTTACCCCACGCAAGTGCTGCAGCTCCCTCACAAAACAATCCCCTTGGCCCACTGATACGAGGTAAAAGTCCGAAGCCTCCGAGAGAGTGACGAGAGATCCAAAGCCGGGGAAATAACGTGGGATGTGTAATGGCCGATGGGGAGGAGGGATGGTGAGGGTCAAGAGGTACTATTATTTGAGGTGGGCGGGAGGAAAGCGACGTAAGTTACCTCACGGCCGTACTGTACCGTTACCTCACCTTATTCAACGGCGTGACGACCTCCTCTTCTCCTCAACTGCCGATGATGCATCCCAGCGCCAACCGCCCTCCCCAGTCGCTGTTCCCATCCTCAACATCCCTCCTCGACCTCCGATTGCCTCACGCTGTGCTCTCTTATTCCCCCGCCGTGTCCTAGTTGCCGTTTTCTGTCCTATTTTCCTGCTTTGGGGGCCTCCAGACACCTTCTGTTTTCGTCTCGTTTGCTGTCCACTATTCGTCTACTTGTCTTACGGTTCACTGAGCAAACAAGATTGGAGGAGCGGTGGTTTGGAAGCACGGGTTGTCGACTGGCGCATTGAGGTTGGTCACAGATCCTTTTTCCCCCTCTTTTTTATTATGGATGGCTATTCCCTTTCTACTTGACGGCTGTCACTCTCGGCTGCTGCGGGATGGGTCCTGCCTGTTTTGGCCGGGCAATTGCTGACTCGCGCTGCCCTTGCTGTAGACACCTGCGCCAGCCCGGACACCCGTGGGCCGAATTGGAAGATGAACTCGTTGAATATCCTGTCGTCTCGAGTCATTGGCCAGCCTTCGAACCCGAAGCGTAACCGCCAGCGATCTCGTTCCCAGGGAGACATCTCCCCAACCATTCTTCCCGGCGATCTCGCGAAGTTTCGGTCCTATAGCGAAAGCAACTTTCACTCCACAGATCCTAATGAGAAAGTCAGGCATGATGAGCCCGATGCGGCGGAGGATTTCAACCATCCCGAGCTTATAGTAGACGAGAAAACGCCACTAATACGGGGGCTCACGAAGGACGGTCCACTAGCTACGACAACCACTCTAGGTTTGGTGGCACAGCGATTTTTTGACGCGATCACCGAGACAATCAAGTTTATATTATCCACACTCGCTGCGCCCGGTATATATGTGGCTCAATGCTTTCGTGATGATGACGGGAGTTATTCCCCAATGACCCCAGTGAGGAAACTCCAGCGGTCTATGTCCGGCTCTTCGTCGGTGTCATCACCAGGGAACACGGGTACCCTGAGCAAGAAGGGCACTCAGACAGGCAGTAAGCGATGGTCAGGCCCTCCAAGGAAACTGAAGAACCATGCGTCGCGGGATTCATTGGCCTCCACTACCTCAGAGTCGGAAGGGGATCGTCGCATAGTGAAACCCCTCACGAGTAGTCGGCCTCGGGCATCAAAGTCGAAGGTTTCAAATGAGGAGCCAGTCACCGATGAAAGTACGCCGCGACGCTCCATACGGATCAAACTGAACAACGAGGAGGCCCTCAAGCGGCGGCAGCGCCGGACACGGAGCGCCGATCTTGATCGGACCCCGGAAAACGGAGCACAAGGAACACTCGACCTAGACAGCTTGAAATCTCCGACTTCTCCATCCGTCCACCGAGTGACAAGATACCCCCATTCTCCCATCCCTCCCCGGCCACTAATCCCATCCCGCCTGCCCTCGTACACTGCTACAGCGCGAAATCCAAAAATCCCACAAAAGACTCTCGTCCTTGACCTAGATGAGACTCTCATCCACTCACTTGCCAAGGGTGGTCGGATGTCTAGTGGCCATATGGTAGAAGTCAAGCTTGCAACACCAACAGCAACCGCTCTCTCACCCGGGGCGCCCCCAACCACCCTCGGACCCCAACATCCCATTCTGTATTATGTACACAAACGCCCTCACTGCGACGACTTCCTTCGCAAGATCTGCAAATGGTACAAATTGGTCGTTTTCACCGCCAGTGTGCAAGAGTATGCGGATCCGGTCATTGACTGGCTGGAACAAGAGCGCAAATACTTCCATGCCCGGTATTATCGCCAACACTGCACCTTCCGGAATGGGGCCTATATCAAAGATCTAAGTTCGGTAGAGCCAGATCTGAGTAGAGTGATGATCTTGGATAATAGTCCTATGAGTTACATTTTCCACGAAGGTATGTTTCCTTTTTTTTTCTTGCTCTTCGTAACGCGGCTAAAACGAATCTTAGATAATGCAATTCCTATTGAGGGCTGGATCAACGATCCGACGGATAATGGTCTACTCCATCTTATACCTATGCTAGAAGCTTTGCAGTATGTAACCGATGTACGAGCATTTCTGGCGCTGCGTAGAGGCGAAGCCGATGCCATTTAACCAGCATTGAATGGGAAGGCACCAGAAACGCAGGGAAAAAAAAGAAAAGGGAAAAAAAAAGCCATTAGTTATACCGAGACGTGATATCCCGGAGAAAGTCTTATAATGCATCATAGTTCTTCTCTTCTCCCTGGCGATCACAACACTGCGTAAAGAAAGGCTAGGTTGATTTGAAACCATGACGAGTTTGTTCCACAGCATTGAGCCCATATTCCATACCCCTGTTGAATTTTTCCATCTCCGGTTTTTGGAATTGTTTTTGCCGTTTCTTTTGAGGGGGTGTTTCTGATCCCTCCTTCCCCCTTTTCTTTTATTTCTATTTTTTGATTCCCTTCTTATTATTATTGTTATTAACTTTATTGTCATGTCGTTGTTCCGACTCGCATTATTATTATTATTATATGAAGATATTAATGAGCAAAAGAATTCTGCTTCTCTCAATATGTGCTTTTATATAAATACATGAAGGACCCAGACCAGAGTAACATATTACGACTCAAGAGGTGCAATTACCCAATGAAAAAGGAGTGAGGCGTATCAGTGACAACCTGGAACCAGGGTTATATCAAAAGCAGAAGGTTTTCAGTCCCAGGATTGAGTTTAACTTGCATATTAATTTTAAAGCTTATTTACATCAAGAATAAGAGTGAGGAGGTACAGTTTTTTTTATAATTTTTTTTTGTCTTTCATTCTTCTAGGTTGTGCTGTAGATCTAGGTTTAAGAATATCTTGTCCCCCCATTCTTAATATACTTGATATAAAAAGAAAAGAAAAGAACCAGATTTACAGTCCCTTAGCCTGCTTTGCCTCTGTCACAGCCTCCTTGAGGGCGGCAAGGGCATTGTCGATATCCTTGCGGTTCGGGTCCGTGATACTGACTCCCATGTGACCAAAACGGATGTACTTGGTAGCAACTTCCTTGTGCAGGCCACCTGCGAGGATGGCACCACGCTTCAGGAGACCGGGCAGAACGTCTGGTGGGGCCAAACCCTCGGGCAGCCAAATGGCGGTCATGGCGTGGGCTTGGTTCTCGGGGTTGGAGGCTAGTTGGCGCAGGCCAAGCTCGGCGATCGCGGCCTTGACGCGGTCAGAGGCTGCGCGGTGCAGCGCGAAGCGCTCGGGCATGGGTCTGGCGGTGATCTGGGACAGGGTTGTGTGTAGGGCATGGACAAGTTGCGTAGGGGGGGTGGCGAAGTAAGAGGGCTTCAGGTTCTCGTAGTTCTGCATGATTGGGAGCCAGTTGGCGATGGAAGAGTAGTAGGAAGCAGGAGGGGTCTTGCGGGACTTGAAGGTGTCAAGGGCGCGGCCGGAAAGCAGCAGGATGCTGAGTCCGGGCGGGCAGCCGATAGCCTTCTGACTAGCAGTGAGAACCACATCGATGTCCCACTCGTCGAAAGCAATCTCCTCGCAGCCGACACTGCACACGCCGTCCACAACCACGAGGGTCTGGGGGCTAACCCGCCGGACGATCTCGGCCACGCGCTTGATGTCGCTGAGTACACCGGTCGAGGTGTCAACGTGGGTTATGGTGATGATCTTGTAAGGCTTCTCTTGTAAGGCCTTTTCGATCGCCTCGAATGAAGGTCGCTCGCCAATGGGGGCCTTCAGCTGTGTGGCCTTGGCTCCGTATGTTTCCAAACAAGTGGCGAAGGAGTCGGCGAAGTAGCCGGTGTGCAAGACGAGAGCGTCCTCACCCTTCTCAACCAAGTTGGCGGCCACGAGATCCCAACCCAGGGTACCACTGCCAGAAATGACAAAGGGCTGGGCGGTTGGGGCGGTCGACTGGAAAAGTTTCCGGACCATGGTCAACGTTTCACCAAAAGTCTTGACGAACCCGGGAGCGACATGGCTCTCACTTCGATAAGAAAAAAATCTCGCGTTAGTATACGTGCAAGACTGGGAAATTCGACCAGGCAATTTGAATGGAGAGAGTTTCAACATACGCATAGTGAGCCATGGACTGGAGGACGGCATCGTCAAACTCGATGGGACCGGGAATCAGCAGAGTGGGGTGGGGAGCCTGCGCGGACATGGTGGCAGAGGGAGATGATGAAGACGACTGGGGAGGGGCAGAAGGAGCAGGAGAGAGGAAAGGTGGAGTCGAGCGATCGAGGGGCTTATATTCGACGTCGTCGGCAGCATGCGAGTTCCTCTCGGTCGAGAAAGGGGTGTTAAGCTCAGGCAGCGGGAGACGCTGATCCAGGTGTCTGGAGATCAGGCTCAGGCGCTGCGTCGTCTGCTTGGCCGCCAGTTTTCCGAGGGGTCGGCTCTCAACGGGAGAGCCCGCGGGGTAGACGAGGATGTGATGGAGGAGGGGAAGCTCTGGTGAGTGCCAATGAGCACACAATCGGGGATCGCCGGAGAGTCAAATTCGGCCCGGCCTGTGGAAGGCTGTAGATCAGTCTTTGCACTGGAATGAAAGTGCAATTGGGGGGCAAGAAGCACTTTTACAGCGTCTCTTGAGACTTCTCGAAGAAAAGAGGATGGAATTGGCTGCGTTTCCCTTCTTTCTGATTCTTTTTTGTCCGGATGGTTGACTCCACTCCGGCCTTTTTTCCTTCTCTTTTAGTACTTTGTGAGTCCTCCAGAATTTCTGCTTTGGCGGGCGGAGCCTTCCGCACGCGATTTCCTCCGGTCCCTCAGTTCTCCAAATCTCAGGAACCACAAGATATACTGCGATCATCAATCATCCTCAATATTGCTATTGACTGTCCATTCATCGCTTCAATTCGTGATTCTGTGACTCATGGGAGCTGAGCTGGCTATGAATTCGGAATCCTCCACCAATCACAATGGTACGGGGGTTTCCCCGGCTCGCTCACTCTCCGCCTGAGGTACGACAGCTCCGGGATTCCAGAGGTCCTGACACGGCATCGTGATCAGAATTACAGTATACATTCTAGAACTAGTCTCTCACGCTTTCGGGGAAACGAATTGATTCGTTCTGGTGCTAGTAACTCGGGGATATTGTTGGATGCCCAAGCTTTCAACAATGCGGGGGATTCCCACTCCTGATTGTAAGCGAGATGCTCTAGACCCAGGCCATCACATTTGTAATGAGCATGTCTTCGAAGCTAAGGACATGGATCCTCATTCTCACTATTTTTTATCTTGCTCTCGGTGGCTTTCCCAAGTAGCGCATGAAAAGGCACAAAAGAGGTATTTCCGTGGGGTTGGAATACTAAAAATCTCCCTAGGTAGGAACTAGATAGAGCCCGTGAGAAAGAAGATGCCTATCATGAAAGAGAATAGGACCATTGAATCATTGACAGGATATGCCCCCAAAATTTGACTCTATGAACACCTACTCCGGGGCCACCTCTTTACATCGCCGAATTGAGCTACTGAAGGTTGGGCTAGACTATACAAGATGAAAGCCTTGTTTTGACCCCGCAAACCGATCATCAGCACATTATTACAGATTAGCTTAAGAAGTACCTGAAACTTCGGGACCAATCTCATCTTGACTATCACTCAGGTCTACATAAGGTGTAACAGCCCCTAGCAAGGAGATCGATACCCGGTAAAACCCCACTAAGCGTCATCCACACCATAACGTCGAAGTCGCGGTCAATTAATATACATATCCGTAAGACGCGAATAGTGATGACCATCTCTCCTGTTGGTTAAACAATCCAGTGATATTGTACATAGAGATCATCCACCATTTCATTCTCGGAGAAGATCCCAACTTCCCACGCCTGTCGATCTCTACATCCTGTACCAAAAGTCTCTCCACAAACCCACTCTCCGATCTCCACCATTCCATGTGCAAACAGCAAAGATCGTTCTTTATTATTTCGATCCCCTCCTGTGCAACGACTCTTTTTCCGCCTCCCTGTTCCATCAAAGATGGACAATAACACATTCCCCACGAGCCCTAGACTCTTCTCCCACTTTCACTATCCCTAGATGGCCGTGGTTGCATTGGCCCTGACGCTCTTCTGGCCCATACTGGCAACGGCCATCTCCTCATGGCATGAATGGTTTTACGAAATAGGCCTGTTCGGAGCCCACCCGACGTTGAAATACGAATCCTTTGATCTGGAAGCCCCCGAGGTTGATGTGCTGAAATGGGATTCCCGGTGCGAGGGCAGCCATGTCATGCTGAGCCCACGGGGCCATTTCTACCCCGAGCCGGGACCCTTGATCTATGACGACCGCGGCAATCTGGTTTGGATCGAAAACCAATTCGGTATGGTCATGGATCTGAAGGTACAGACGTACCGAGGGGAGGATTACTTGACGTTCTGGAGGGGGGAGGATGATGGGACGCGGGGAATGGGTTCATACTACATGGTGAGAGCCCATTTTTCTATATCCTCCTGGAGGGCTGATAAATGCTGAGTATGAGGGGAGGGAAACAGTTAAACTCCGCCTACGAAGTAGTCTACATCATCTCCGCAGCCAACGGTCACCAAGGCGACGTGCATGAGTTCAAAATCACTACACAAGGCACCGCGCTCATGACCATCTACGAGATCTGCCAAGCCGACCTCACCTCGGTGGAGGGACCAAAAGACGGCTGGATATACGACGGGCTCTTCCAGGAGATCGACATCGAAACTGGTGGGCTCCTGTTCGAGTGGCGGGCGCGAGACCACTACGCCATCAACGACACGTACTTCGAGCGAGCAGATGAGAAGGGCCTCGCACCCACTGCATCAGGGGCCTATGATTACTTCCACATCAACTCCGTCGACAAACATGAGAAAAACAACACCTACCTCGTCTCCTCCCGCTACATGCACAGCGTCACCTGCATCAACGCCACCACGGGGGAAATTCTCTGGATCCTCGGCGGTAAACGCAACTCATTCGCTGACCTTTCCCCCGACGGCTCCGCAACAGGGTTCACCTGGCAGCATGACGCCCGGTGGCAGTCCGACACCGTCATCAGTCTCCTGGACAACGGGGCGCATGAGCACCGACAGACCGCGGATCATACGCGTGGGTACATGATCGAGCTCGATTTCGAGCGCGGCACCGCCGACACCACCGTTGTCTACGAAAGCCCCGGGGCATTCAGCAGTAAATCCCAGGGGAGTCTTCAGGTACTTCCGGGCACGGGCAATGTGTTCATCGGCTGGGGGCTCCCGTCCGCGTACACGGAGTTCGGTCCAGATGGGGAAATCCTGTGTGATTTCCACTTTGGCCCGCGCGTCTTCTTCTGGCTTGGATGGGTGAAGTCGTATCGAGCGCAGAAGGCGCGGTGGGTGGGGAGACCTGGGTTACCGCCGGACGTTGTTGTTGATGAGGATATGCGGTCTGCATATGTGAGTTGGAATGGGGCGACAGAGGTGGCTGGTTGGGTCCTGCAGCGGCGCAGACATGCAAGTCATGCTCTTACTGCTGCTGGCGATGTTGCAACGAAGTTTCGGACGAATGCGTCGGAAAATGCAGGATTCGAGAGTCTGGATTATACCCCAAAAGCGGGATTCGAAACACGGGTTCGTCTGCCACTGGGGTTGAACGGGATCTATGTCCGACTAGTAGCGGTGGATTTTGAAGGGGAGGAATTGGGTGTGACTAGAGGATTCACAGTGGAGGGAGAAATGGTACGTTTTTTCTCTCTTCTTTAATCCTTCTAGGTTTACACATACTCTGTGTCTCTCCCTTGCATCGAGTAAGAAAGTTTTGCATAGATATAGATATACTAATTTTAGCGCAGGTATCAAAACCACTCCTATTCTTCGGAGGAAGCCTTCAAATTATACTCTTAGTTGGTTGTTTTATTGGAATCATCCTAGCCATTTGGACAAGCAAACGTCTTCTCTGATATTACATCCTTGGTTTAATCATTACCATTCTTGTTCTTCAGATTATGTTTATTGCTGAATGATACCCATCCCCATTAGAATTAAACACTAGAAACCTCCTCATCTTCATCCACCACATCACTCAATTAAACCACATTCACTTTAGTCATGTGAAAGGGAAATGGGAAAAATAAAAACATGAATTAAATATTAGGGAGAAAAAAAGTAGCGAGGGGGGGAGTTCTACAAAACCAGCCCCAAAGCAACCAACCCCACCAACCCAGTACTCACCCCAACCCTCGCCGCCACACCAGGAGTCTCAGTAGGCTGAATCGACCCACTCTCCCCCGCTCCCCCGGTCGATGTGCCACTATTCCCGCTACCCCCGGTCGAGGTACTGGTTGAAGCGGTGGTTGTGGCTGTGGCGGAGGTCGAGGTCAATGGACCGGCAGCATTACAGTAGGAGGTTTTTTGTTGCTGGACACCAAATCGGTCTGGGTGGCCGGGACAGTTGTTATAGCACCTTATCACTCTAGTTAGCATTCTTTCTATTTCATTTATTTTTGCTCCGAATTATACGTATGTGGATAAAGAAGAGGGGGGACGTACGTGAGAAGGTTGTTGGTTTGTTCACAGAGACATCTCCATTCGTTTGGACCGCAAGCTTTGATCTGGAGTTCGATGGAGGATTTGCAGGCATCGACAATACTATTCGTCATTATATTGGATTAGTATATGATACGTAGCTTAGATTAAAAGAGTGTGTGTGTGAATTACTTTTGAGCGTCACATTCATAGGTCGACCCCGTTGCAACGGGAAGAGTAGGGCTTGTAGCAACCGGCTCAGCGAGAACGGTGGAAGTGGCCGTGGCCAGGAGAACGACGAGGTTGAGAAGACGCATTTTGATGTGATTATCCTATTTCTTTTATTGTTAGTACTATTGTCAATTGATTGATTTTGGGCTGGGGGGGCGTACTTGTGCTTTCGGGAGGGAAACGTTCTTGGTCAAGATAGAGGGGAGGAAAAGGAAGAAGAAGATAAGGAAAAGGAGAAGAAGTGAAACAATATGAAACGGGGATCGAAAGTGGTTCTGGGGGCAATTTATATGACGAGAGAGGAGGGGGGTTGGTGAAAGGGGAATAAATAAAGTAAATAAGTCGTACTATAATTAATTCTATTGCTCGGGGGGCTCTATTTATCGACTGGCAATTATTCTCTTTCCACTTTGAAAAAGAAAATTGAAAAACAAAACGCCTGCCACTGGGAACACAAGCACCTGATAATACATAAAATATTTAAACGAGGAGCTGCAGTACCCATTCTCCCTAGGTTCAAAGACCCATTGATCATTTGCTCCCTCGAGTAGAGAGAGTCTGACTCGCTGCTGGCTTTCTCGCGTGCCACTGGAATAATATTAGCGTTCTTAGGAGGCGTGGAGGGAGCAGCTGAGTACAGAAGTAGATACGCAGCAAATAAAAATTGGAAAAGAAGGACCAATAGTTGTGTAACGGTAGAATCCCCCCGTCTTGAAGCAGAACTGTGGGCGTTCTAGATTGGCTCTAATAAATTTGGAATGAGAAAGACTCTGTATATTCTCCAGTCTCCTACATACATCCCTCAGTAACCTAACTCGGTCTAGGTCATAAATAGCTGCCTTTGCTTCTCTCGGCTGTAACCTGTAAGTATGTCTCATCTGCAGGGCTCGTTCTGGATTGGTCTATTGGCGAGGGAAACCCTTTTGGATCCATCGTTCCGGAGTCGATCTGTCAGATATCGAACCAACTATTGGCGGCAACTATCCCTGAGGAGCTGAGAATGGCTTTGACAGCTTCGGTTTTTTTTTTTTAAAAAAAAAAAAAAAAAAAAAAAAATAATAATAATAATTAATTTTCATGGTAAGAGCTCAAGAGGAATCACCATCCTCCGAAGAAGGTCGTGGCTCCAAATTATATATACACTACGACGGTCGTACCACCAAATTATTGCGCGCACAATGGGGTCGACTGTGTACCTATTCCGGGAACTCAACGAAAAAGTAAATAAAAAAGGAGAAGGAATAAATAATAAATAAATAAGCTCGCCCATCCGTAGACAATAATACAGAATATATACAAACGTCACCTTGATCAAAGTATTCGGAAAGAATGTAGTCAACTTGAACGAATCCATGTGCAGCCCGCATCAAAAAGAAAAGGAATATAAAAGAAAGGAAAATGGTTTCGGGTCCTGTTCTCCTCCAAAGATGAACTCCATGCGCAGGGCGAACGACCAACTAATCAAATGGGAGAGAGAAAGAGAGTGTGTGGGAGAGTAAAAAGACAAGGCAGGAGAGAGTTGAGATCGGTATCAACCACCCCCTGGTCAATTGCTGTCTGGATGGATCGTCCCAATCTCTTTCCACATTAAATCCAGCAGTCCTGTTTTTCACTCTCTTTACTTCTTTTCTTTTTCTTCGTTTTCCCTCGGGCCCGTCCCTACGCCAACCGTCCGACAGAGGGGCGACATGCATGGCATCGATCATTATTTAAGTGAAGCAAAAAGAAAAAAGCCGTATGCAAAATATTCGCCCGGGAAATGATCTGCCTTCTTATTGCAGATATCTACTACTCTTGTCCGAAACCTAATGTCTCCTCCACCGCAATTGACAGTTTGTGCTCTAAGATGTCATTCGTCTTGTACGGCGGTAGGTCAAGACGGTTGAAACTGAAAACTTTGTTAGCCTCTCCGCCCCTTTTAATAACATAACACTGGGGCCAAACAGAAAAACTCACCATGTATGCGATTTTGGCAAAGCCGCGGGATCTCCAGATTTCTCAATCGTGAACCGCCTTGGTCCATCCGATCCCTGTAGATCCTTAAACCCGTTGACGGGGATTCGAGAGGTACCGGTCGTAAATTGAAGCAGACGAGACTTCTGCTCCGCATCCCAGGTGCGGACAATCTTCCAGAAGTTCTGGATGACTTCATCCTGTTCCTGGTAGCCTCGGTAGTCGGTGTGCTTCTTCCAGTCATCCACATCAATGTCCGCGATACCACCAATCAGTAGTTCTAGCTCGCGTTCATCAAACACGTTCACCAAATCCGCCGGGATCAGCTCGTTGAACCCGGACATGAATGCATTAAACTGTTCCTCCACCCGTTTTACGATCTTCCACTCCGTCACCAATCTGAATTCGGTCAGAGAGAGAAAGAGGACAAAAGAAGAATACATAAAGGAGAAACTTACTCAACATATTCACCCTTATTCTCATTAGTTACTGGGATTTTGTCGCCGCCGGGCTTTAATTCAATTGAACGGCGCTCTCCGAATTTTTCGTCGTCAATCGAGAATGTTAAATCGAGAATACCCTCGATGTCATTGTCCCTATAAGGAGTCAGAAGCCTTTCCAAATTTCATCAAACCAATCCGCAGAGACATACAGGGTCCACGATAAGTTGCGGTGCAGATCTTCATCCACACCCTCCATGTCCTGCAGAGACACCTTCTTCCGCAGCATCATCTTATAGAAAGCTCCGATAAAGAACGAATCGAGGAACCGACGGTGGAAGATAGCCAGTCCCACAACTCGTCCAATAAACTTGAAGTAGTTCAAATGCTCCGGGTTGACGCCGGAGTGGGGATTAATTTGTAGGGTATAATTATCATGTGCAGAGTACTCGAAAAGACAGTAAAACGGATTAAACATTTCATGAGAAAGAAGGAAGAAGAATTCACTAGGGGCAAGTTAGCATCACCCCCTAAAGAGTATTTGCCTTTTTGAATAGATAGCTTACCGGGAGAGACCGCCATAGTCTAGACCATCCTCACCGTCGAATTTGATCATCAGGCGCTTCTTCAGGTCCGAAGCACTCTGCCGCATGATTTCGGCGTATGAGTCCTCGAAGATATTGTTGCGTCGCACCTTGACATGGCATTGTCCAGACATAATCCGCAGAGCAGGCTGTGACCGGAAATAGATCAACTTACGCCTAAAGTCACGCTTATACTGCGGAACACCCTGATCCAATGACGACGGAAGGCGGGGGTCATCCCAGGTCGTGGTTTTGGTGTTGTGATCCACAAAGTACACTCGGGCGGTGTTCGTGAGACGCATTTCCCAGCCGCTGGGCAGCGGACCAAGTTGAGAAACGGGTTGTTGTTGGATTGTCGCATTGTTACCACCATTCGCATTTGGACCGTACATGCGGATATACTGCTGCCGTCGGGGGTCTACCCAGGTTGTTGTACGTGTGTTGTGATCAACAAAATATGGTCGTCCTTCGGGCGTGGTGCGCTGTTCCCATCCGGGAGGAAGCTCACCAGTGCCTGCAGTGGTGGCTCCCGTAGTCATCATGGAAACGGCGTTCGCGGTACTACCACCAGATGGCGGGGTTTGGGCGGGGGGTGGATTATCCGTCAGGTTTGGCGAACTGGCCCCAGTTCGGTCCTCCGGCAACATTCTACTCTGGTGCGCTCTCCGCTCGAGCTGCATATTGGCCTCCCGTTGGTTACGTTGCGTTTGCTCATTATAGTTCGCTGACGGTCTGTTCCAAGTTGTGGTGCGAGTATTGTGGTCGACGTAGTAAGTCCTTCCAAGATTATCCTCCCGGCGTTCCCAGCCTGCTGGCAACCGGCCTTGACTGTCCTCGAATGGGCTGGGGTTAGTGCGGGAAGCATTCTGTCCATTGGGGAGAGTAGGGGCTCCATTGGGGGGGGCAATCTGGCTGGTAGGTCGGGTTGCGGACGGGACACGCTGAGGGTTCAAAGGTGGGTTCGGTGGTGCGGGGGGGGCATCGACAGAACCAGGCCCGGTAGGTGTTTGGGATGATGAGGGTGAGAGCTGCGGAACAAGCCCACCAGATGTTGAAGCCTGAACCTGCGTGCGATGCAAACCATTTGCTTGGTTGGTGTTCGGTGTACTTAGGTTAGTAGAGAGATTGATGATCAATTTCCCATGCACCACCAGGTTATCATTAGATTTCTTCAGGTCTCGAGTGAGCATTTCTATTACAAAAAAACAGAGAAACACATGGTTAGCCAAGAGATGCCAGCAGACATCAGAAGCATGATGTGAGGGGGTTGGGGGAAGGAGGGGGGGTTTCATCGGAAGGCATCGTCAGCAAGGGGAAAGAATAAAACCACTTACCATCGGAGCCCATCTGTAAATCAATAACGTCTCCAATTCGCACATTTATAACTCCGAGGAAACCCTGGTCCTTCTTCTTGAACTTTTTCTGGTCAAATATCTGGATCGCAAGAATACTATCCTCGTTGACTCGTCTGTACATGACAAAAGACAATCAGTACTGCGACGGCATATGGGATGGTAAACCGCCAAAAGATTTCAGAACTCACAGATCGAACATCTCGTTCCAATAAGGATTCAAGGTTTTCTTGATCACCGATGTCGTATGAGTTTGTTCGCCTCCGACCGTGGCCACGGCGAAGGGGTCTGGGAAGCCTATCAACCAAGTCATGACTGGTTAGTTTCCCATTTACGAGGAAACGGCAGGCACCGCGTATAAGATTATCGCTGCAGCACTTACGGAAAACATCACGCTTGTATAACCCATCCGCCGCAATAACTGTAGTGAGAAGGGACAACAGTCAGCTACTATTCAGATAGACGAGGCTTCCGTCAATCCCCTCCCGGAATTAATCAAGGAGGGGGTGGTGAGATCGGAGATCTTACTTGTGACCCGAAGATTTGGCTGGCTGCACATTACCTCCCCATTAGCATATGGTAATAACGAGGGAAATAACAAAGATCCTTTCCCTTGAGGTATAGACTGCAGGGATGAAATAAAACAAAAATAAAGGCGAAGAAAAAAAAGAAGGGATCGACAAACGGGCACTTACGCCGGGAGATTGGACCCCATCCTGCACTTGAGGATATCAAGACGGCAGTACACGCCTCTGGGTGCAACAGGCCGAACAGGGCAAGCCTAAAAGGGAATTTGAGGCGTGCGCATCCACTTCGAACTCAGACACAAGCACACCCAGACCGGTTGAGGGCGATCAACAAGCGACCTTGGTAGCAGTGAGTGTGTCCGATTGAAAGGCGGGACGAGGAAAGGGCGGAGGAAACGAGGGAGGGGAGGTGTGGTGACAGGAGGAGAGGTGGTGGGAGTGGTGGTGGAAGGCGGGCTGGGCGACACGAGAGAGAGAAAGCGACAGAGTTGAGGTCGTTTGGCGATAACTAACCAACTAACGAACGGATGAACTAAGGCTGAAAGTTGGAGGCGCGGACTCTGCTTGGGGCTGAGCAAGGTCAGTCCTGACGTTGCGTATTCGGAGCCAATCAGCACCAGGCGAGGGGTTCGATCGGGAGGAGCAACTGGATTGAACTGACCCGTTGGATGTGGACGGGAGAAGGCGGAGCGGCCGATTTGGTCTTGCTTGGGATTTCGTGGCGAAGGAGGGGCGTCTTTTTTTGAGTTAGTCGCGAGTTAC
The DNA here is from genome assembly GCA_027569885.1 of Aspergillus diversus. Classification (NCBI taxonomy): domain Eukaryota; kingdom Fungi; phylum Ascomycota; class Eurotiomycetes; order Eurotiales; family Aspergillaceae; genus Aspergillus; species Aspergillus diversus. The sequence continues at coordinate 186,817 of JAPDKZ010000050.1, forward strand.
TGAATAATAGCCATGATGAGTATTATTATTAGTAGGATATTAGTCCAATCATACTAATCAGAAACGATTTCTCTCTTCTGGGAAAAAAAAATCGAAAGAGAGGAAGAGAGGAAGAGACCAAATGTCAAGCCCAAATGATTTTCCGCCGGATCCAAAATGGTGGTATCAATCGTGGGGATGTGATGGATGATCTTTTTTTTCTTTAATTTTTTCTTATTTTCACTTGCTCCTCACAAATTTTTTCTTTCTTTCTTTTTTTTTTTCTTCATTTGGTGCCAGAGTGGAGAGAGGTGGTATTCTTTTCTTACAGCACGGAGTACATCCTCACCTCGATATCATAATACCTAGAGTTGTCTTCTCCCACCGAAGGTATCTGGCTCTTTCAATCTACAGGAAATAAATGCTTTATTCTCAAATATTCAACCATTAAATCAGGAAGAATCGGGTCTTCAACTCGTATTCCATCAATCTATCAATACGGGGCCAAGAAAACCAAACTATGACGAGTTGTCTAATGATCAAAGATCCAGACAAGGCAGCCAGATTATTTTTCATACCTGTCCCCTGATCATAATAATAGCAACAATTAATGTCATACCCATGGAGATGATTGAATAATCCATCCTCCCAATTAGTTACAGTTAGCTAGTTCCTTTTAGGCCTCTTTCCCCCTGCCCCGGTGGCTTGCGAGTGACAGTTGATGACATTTAGCAAAGATGAAGAGGTGCGCATCAGTGATGGTTCATTATCTCATGAAGAAAAAAACCACCCACCAGCCAATCTTACCACCGAATTACCACTATTTGTCCTAGGCGGTGGGGGCCTTAAGCCATAGAGTTACCAGAGATCCGAATCTGCTCGATGGGTCCTACCAGGCAATCAGAAGGTAAAAATTCCTCTTGGGGAAACCTCTTCCATGGCCCGAGAATGTGGCGGCCATTCTGATATCAGCCACAACGACAGACAACAATGAACTTACAAATACTATCAAGAAAGAAAGAGAGGAAAGAAAAAAGAAAAGAAAAAGAATTGGCTTGTGTAATAGTTGATATCCGAGTTCCGTTTGTCCCCAAGGATTCATTATCCTAATGGCTATCCTTTTGAAATCCAGCTGCCGATCATAAAAACTTCAAATACTCAGTAGAATATGTGACATCCCGGACACGAGAGAGTTCCCATCTACTTAGCCCAGTTTTGGTGGCGCCAGATGGTTATCATACAATGGTTTATCCCAATCCCTAACTCCAGAGAAGCCTTTCATTCAAATCAAAAGAGATATCCGTCTTCACCTCCTCTAGCCCCGCGAAACGAATATCTTTTACGTAGTACCGCTCCTTAAATCGACGGATATCCCTTGGCTCTTACCTGGCGTTGTGTTGTAATTTTTTTGACTCTTTTCTTTCCGCTCTTGGTTGTGTTGGCCGTTGCGTTGAATGCGATTAATAAGGAGCAAAGCCTCGTCCCCGGCCACGATAGCCGCCACGGTAACCTCCACGAGGGGGGAATCCTCCACGGAAATGTCCCCGGCCGCCGCGGAAGCTTCCACGGCCCCGCCCTCGAGCCATGCCGGGAAGGTTGGTGCGCTTGGGAACGACCTATACAGTCAAGTCAGTTAGAGACATCGGATACAATAAAGAACCTCATAAGCAGCGTGGAAATCTTACTTTCAGATTCCGGCCGCGGAAGACGCTCTCGTTTAGTACGAGCGCCTGGGCCACCAGACTGGGCTCAGCAAATTCTACATAGGCATATCTAAAATGGGAACTGTTAGCTCTGGCTCTCTCAAGCAAAATAAAATGCGCGCTATGCGCCAGGGTAATATGCCCCCCCTTCGAAGTTTTCACGAAAGTAACACGTACCCTTTGGGTTGACCCGTGAACTTATCTAAAAGAATGGTGACCCGGTTTATGGAGCCGCAGCTCTGGAAGTGTGCCTGGATTTCCTCCGGAGACGCTCCATAATCGACGTTACCGACGAAGATACTCCGGGCATCGATCTCCTCTTTATCTTCTCGCAGATTCTCGGACTGCTGATCAAGCGTAGCTTGCATTTCCCGCAGCTTCGCGGCTTCGGATTCCATCTCGGCTACCCGCCTTTTCATCGCCGCAATTTCTTCCTATTTATAGGCAAAAATCTCATTAGCTCAATAGCCACACCAGAAATAGAAATGAAACTTCAATAACGGAGTGGAAGCTAATGTACGCAAGCAGCGCGAGGGGGGTGCAAGCTCTTGAAGTTTCCTGCTGCCGAGACGTCCCTTTCCTTTTAGCGGGGTCTTACCTCGTCGTCGCCTCCCTCTTCGTGGGCTTCCAGGCGCTCATCTTTAATCTCGTGCTCTTCTGTAGCCATTGTGGCAGATAAAGGGCTGTTGTCTCCCCCTCCTTCGGGTCAAAAACCTCGCAAAGCAAAAAGCGTGGGCGGTAAAGACAGCTCCCCCGTTGCTTCAGCGCGAAGGAACAGAAATAGACTAGGACAAGAAGACAAAAAAAATTGATTAAAGGTAATAGGGTAGTAGGCGGGGTCAGACTCAATCTGGACCCAAAATCCCTAGAGAGCGAGCGGTAAAGATATGCGATTGATGATTGAAGATACCGAGTAGAAGAAAGTGAATGTGATGCTCGCGTTGGATCAACGCCGAACTCACCCTTGCTCTTTCCGGCCTAGCGGACTTTTGTCATCTGAACCTCCCAGCAACCAACAGAAGGCCATTTCGCCGACAATATTCGAATAGAGGAAGTAATCAATTTTACCTGGGTAGTCTTTGTTTCTCATAGTATTTTGCAATAGAATTTCCTGCACCCTTTTTTCCATTCCGTATTACTTTCGTTCAAATTCAAGTTGCTTGAAGCTAAGGCTATTGAACGTCATTTCTGGGCGTCGGCCGGCGGAGGATTAGCGGGGCCGGGATTATATATATATATTTTTAAAGCTTCGTTTATTTTACCAGTAAAACCATCATGCCTGGTATAAAGCAGATTAATCCAATCCCCACAAAGGAGGAAGAGCCGAAACTATGAGGAAAGGAACGTCATAATCATGTTTGTATCTATGGCATATGTACAGCGAGCAAAAGCATGGGAACGTCAATTCATGAAGATGGGTTATTCTTGCGAAATGAGACTTTCTCTACGGCAACTGTCTCGGCTCCATTGGCGTCTGTCTTGAGTTGGTAGACATATAGGACGAGCACGTCCCCTTGAATCTATCGCAAATAGTTAGATCGAATGGTTTTTGCTAGATGCCCCTAGTCGAAAATAATGATATATTGACCCAAGTAAAATAAGAAAGGGGTGACTCACATCCATCAAACAGAAGCTGGGTGTCGGCTCGTCGCCTTCGGCCCAATATCCGGTGCTTAAAGCTCCAGTCGCGCTCCCCGGATTTACAAAAAATCTACCTTCCATTTCAAACGCCTCAAAACGATGAGTGCCCCCCCATAGCAATATATCTACATCCATTTGGCGGGCAGCAATGAGCAGAGCATCCGCATCGCCTGGTGGAATAATAGTATGGCCATGAGTAAACCCGATCCGGAGGCTACCGTGGGTCACCACCTTCGAAAGGGGGAGGTTGGGGGAGTCAACATCGAAATCGCCTTTGACTAATTGGAGATCAGGAGCGACTTGACGGAGGAATTCGAATGTGTTCCGGTCGGTCAGGTTACCCAGGCATAGGATCTGGCCGATCTTGCCTGGTGTGAGGAGCTTCCGGAACTGCGATCGTGTCAATTAAAGGGGGAGGCGGCAAGAGGAATACGCATAAGCATGGGGCGGCAACGGGCGCATACCTTTGCTGGGAGGTCCTAAGGAGCAGGGGTTAGTGAGGAATGAGTGATGTTTGGAGGAGGATACAAGATGTCACGTACGGGTGCTCTGTCAGGGATAAAGAGGTCACCAATGACCAGGACCAGACGTGAGGTCATCCTGAAGGAGGGGGCAGATTAGGTCAACAGCCCATTCCAAGGAAAACGAGCGCTTTATCAGATTAACGCGACTTGGCTCCTAGGGAAGCAAGGAATTGAAGCGGCGGGGTTTGTCGGTGTTGTTCAGTTATCAGGTTCAGTGACCCTCTTGCACCTATCGCGGGGAAAGCTACCTCCTAGGTAGGTACCTACGATAGCCCAGCCACATGCAACGCCAACCCTAAGCCCTAACTAAGGTTCTATATCTGGACTAGTTCATTATTCACCTTCTCGATTTGGGGAGGCTCAAAACACTTCAATCCATTGAAAGGTATCCTAAGAGAGATCATCGCACCCAAAGCCATGATGATGTGCACCAATAAATCATAATAGACTTGAGGCGCTACAGCAATCTGGCGTTTTATCCAAAGCCTCTTCGTTACTTGCAACACAATATACCGTTCTCCTGTTGTAATGCCGCTCAACTTGACTGACTGCCCTTTGCGAACAGGGATGAAATCACATCTGATGAACACTCATAATCTGGTTCATGGTCAGGGGGTTGGCAGGAAACCTCAAGAGGTAGAAGCCATTGTTCATTTTGGAATTCATTACCGTTTGATTTCCCCCGTTTTTTGATGCCTGGAGCCACCAGGAGACGCACTTCGGAGTCAGGCCCTGTAGGCTTTTGTCCTTGTTCTAGAGTCATGATGTTTGGGTCAAACGGCTTGCTAGGCTTGGGGAAGAACCACCATTCGAGCTTGGCGACCTGTCGATGAATTTGCCTATCAAGCTCCATAGCACCGTTTAAAATGTGTTGGAACTCCTGGACGTGGTCTCCACACTTTTCCACAAGAAACGGCGTCGCAACATCCCAATACCAACCGGTTACCTCTTGCTTGGCCTTACGTATTTCCTCCTGGCTCTTAGATCCCTCGTTTGTGTCCAAGATTGCCAATAGGTGCCCTGTAGTTTCTGCAGACCACACCTGAAATTTTCTGACTGTGTCGGCGTCAACTACTGGCTCAGGCCCCGTGCGGGATGATGCTAAAATAAGATAACATTTTAGCCTTCAAAAACAAGAGTCTTTCGGGGGGCGTCCATACGAGGTCTAAAGCGGGCGTGTAGTTCTCGAACAGCCAGTCTGGCTTCGCCTCCCCAGAGAAACTTGCCAAATACATGGCGAAGAAGGACCATCCACGTGAAGCCCTGAATGACACTAGGCCGCTGGCTAGAGGATATAAGGTAATCCCGGTAGGCGTGGGTTCCTAAAGTTAATGGCTCCATGCATAATTGCCAGATGGTTGTATTCGTTATCCCACCCTGGATACGGACTTTGCCCGCAAAGTATTGGATGGCGAATGCGCGGATGTCGTACCTCAGTTTGTTGATGAGCTCGATCAAGTAGTTGTCGGTGACTTGGTAGAACCCTTGGTTCTGAGACTTGACCCTGTTCGATTCAAGGGCAAGCTGCTTCCATTGTTTTCGGGTTTCCTCCAGTCGTTCCCTTGTGACACGCAGGTCATTCTCAGCCACGCCGCGCAACACTCGCTCTTGTTCACATGCTGCTTTCAGTTCTTGAATCTTCCTACTCATCTCGGCTTGTTCATCAAGTAAGCGCTGCACGGAATCTTGTCGGGACGTCTGCTCCGCCGGCCTCTGCAATAGTCTCCCTCTGTGGTCGCGTGCAGGTCTTGTGCTGTCGTTTCTGTTGCGCGCAGAACGCCCAGCATCTCCAGTAAGAAGTTGCTCATGCTCAGATTGTCGGTTCATAAAGGACTGTGTTGATCTATGTTGGGCGTATGTTGATTTTGGTTGATGGACACCGACCGTGGACTGATAGGTTGACAGTCCGTTTCCTCTTTGATCACTGCTTACGCTTGAGCCTAGAGTCGGTCGAGGAGCCTGGGGTTCGTTCTGAACCAAGTCCACAATTACAGCACCGAGGTCATCGCTCCCCTCTTGCGCTTCACGCCCTTCGTCCACTGGACGAGGACCTGCTGCCCCCCCAGTGCGATCTAACTGAGGCTTGCTTGAGTGAGACATACTGCTGAGAAAGTGGCGCGAAAGGCTCAGTGCCACATAGCAGAATTTGAAAGGAATAATTATATTGTCAATGGTTATACAGTATGGCTGACTTGGGGAGACCTTTTTCGAGACCAGCAAACCGGAAAAGTTGAATATTTGGTCTTGTAGGAAATTCTGCCTTATAGTATTGAGATTTGTCAAAAAAAAAAAAAAAGAAGGAAAGAAAAGGCTTATGTCTTGAGGTTTGCTACCTCCCCCTCAGTCCTGTTGATTTTCCTTGCAGTCCCAGCGGGTAGCCCATAATCTTACTGTTGCGAGGCTGAGGGAAAGCCTTATGCAGCAGATTCTCATCGGGGCGTATCTTGCCTGGGGGCGTAGCCTTTGGTGTTTTGCCCCGAGGGATAGTGCACAATCTATTGGACCAGGATTTCCTCTTGAGGGCGAAAGGGCGCTCAGTGTTGAATCGCAGGCCAGGAAGAACGAATTGGGGGCTGTGCGGAGTCTCCGCCCCAACACGAGGGCAGCGGGCTGACGGCATGATTAGGCTGAGTACCACCAGTGACCAATTCTTGATGATAGGTCGTGAGGATTTACCAGTAATATCATGAGGCTCGGGTATTTCCCTTGACCTGAGGGGTAAATAAATTCTCTTCTTAAGTTGAAGTCACTGGAATTTTTAGGGCTTCTTTCCCCGACTCGATTTCTCAACTCCGGAATATCATGAGCACTGTTTCTCCATAACTAACTTGAAGAGATTCTGCCTTTGTGACATGGCGCCAAGAAGGAACCCATTCAGTTTCTCTCAGCCAACTACGCGTCCTCCCCCGTACGAGGCAGTTGCCGCTGATATTGAAGGCGAGGTGACTTGGCCGCTCCGGGGGTTAAATTTGGCCGGGAACGCAGACGATGACGACCAACTGGTAATTGGCATCGACTTTGGAACTACGTGAGTATGTCTGTTTTGGGATTCATCGAGTTCGAAAATCTTACTCGGAGCATCTGATTAGATTTTCCGGGGTTGCTTGGGCCACAGCAGCAGATTTTACAAGCGACCAAATCAACTTGATCACCTCATGGCCTGGCACAGGCCTAGAGGAAGGGAAGGCACCGACCGAACTCTTCTATGAGGACGGGATGACGATGTGGGGGTACGGAATCCCTGTTGATGCCGACCCCATCCGCTGGTTCAAGCTCCTGCTCCTCAGGGACGAGGACCTTGATCCGGATGTCAGAGCATCCGAGATCCTGCTGCGCGGGCGTAGAATGTTAAAGGATAATCGCAAGAGTGCCGTGGACCTTGTTGCTGACTATCTTCAAGCCATTTGGCGGCATACCTTGGATACCATTAGCCGGGCACGTGGGGAATTTGTTGTTGGTGCTCTCCGGTTCCATGTTGTTATTACCGTGCCAGCAATCTGGAAGGGATATGCCCGGCAGGGAATGGAGGATGCGGCAAGAAAAGCGGGCATTTTAAACTATCGAAATGCGGGAGAGACTACTCTGAGCTTTGTCCCTGAACCAGAGGCTGCTGCCCTCTCTACTCTTTGCGAGCCCGGCCGCCGGACTAAGAAAGGAGATGTCTACGTGATATGTGACGCGGGTGGTGGAACTGTTGTAAGTTTGCATAATTCCTTAAACCTGCTCTATTCGCGAGGCAGCTGACTTGAACAGGATTTGATCAGCTACAGGATTGCTGAAGTAGGGCCAATCGCAATGGAGGAGGCCGTGGAAGGAACAGGTATTGTCACACCCAATAACTCCTCAGTACGATTTAAAGGACATCTCTGACGTCTAATTTCTTTTCTTTTGCAATAGGTGGTTTGTGCGGAGGCGTTTTCATCGATGAAGCCTTTGAGCACATGTGCAGATCACGACTTGGTCGACGCTGGGACCATCTCAGCAAGGCAGGGATCAAGGAGATTATGAAAGGAGAATGGGAGAAGGTTATCAAACCTCAGTACAAACCTCAGGACACCAGGAAAGAATATATTGTGGGAATTCCGGCGGAGGCATTTAAAACGTCGAGCCTAGATGACCTCAACAGAGAACCATACATCAAAAAGGGTCGCGTTCATTTCCGGAGGTCGGTCCCATAATATTATCCCACAGCTTAATGACCGGGTGACTGATCTTCTTGTTTTCTACAAATCTAGCTCAGATATTCAGCAAGCATTTGCAGATTCGTTTGCGGGTATCGATGCCTTGATTGAACGACAAGTTCAGAGAGCGCAGGGCCAATCATTAACCGTTAAGGTAGGATATGACGTGCTCTGACATTCATCTATATACCCCTAAGCTTATCATATGGCAGGGCATCATCCTTGTTGGTGGCCTGGGCGCTAGTCCCTACCTATATGAGCACTTGAATGCCCAACACTCCCCGGTGGGAATCGCGGTCCTGCAATCCGGAGGGATGAAACCGTAGGTGACAACGCTGAACGGTGTCATAGTGAATGACGCTAATTTTGTTCTTCTCAGACGAACGGCAATTTGCCGGGGAGCCATTTACAAGGGCTTTCTTGATAGATCTGAAGCCAATGACTACAATGGCTGTTCGGGCGTCCCACCCCCTATTCAAGTAACATCAACAATCTCTCGCGTTAGTCTAGGTGTGAGATTTAGCACTCCCTGGGACGAAACGCGACACCATGCCGATGATAAGAAATGGAACCCCGACAAGGGTATCTGGGAGGCCGATAACCAGATGCGATGGTACATTCGAAAGGTTCGCTTCCTCTCCCTTCCCTTATTCTGGGGCCGATGTTGACAGACCTTCAAGGGAGACAACATCCGCACAAAGGGTAGCGTCGCCCACCCATTCCACCGACTATACAAGGAAGATTTTGGGGGGAAGTTCCACGTCAACGTATATCAATGTGATGATGACAGTCCCCCATCCCGCAAGACTTCCGCGGTTACCAAGCTCTGTAAGGTTGACTGTCAGCTCGACATTCCTTTCTCCCAGTTAGACGATTTCAAAAGTGCCCAGGACGGTAAAATGATCAAGAAACTCCGCTATAGTACGGAGATGATTCCTTCTGGGGCCGCCGCAGAGTTCAAGGTATTAATCCATGGCCGGAGGTTAGGCAGCCAAAATACCCAAGTTCGGTTCCAGTAGTGGTGCATGAAGTTATGATAAACAGACAAATTTCTGGATTGAAATGTTGGTATCGGATGCTGTTTTACTTTAGTCTATGAAGGTAGTTAGTTCCTTAGGGCATAGTTTGTTTCTTGTATATTTATTTCGATATTATTGGCTCTCTTGCTCAGGGTACAATCCATTCCACCTAGTAGAACTTTGCTCAAATATGTACTTGCGTTCGAGAGGGGGGTCATGATCGATTCCGCCCCCTCCGCTTCTTCACCTCCTTGTCCTTATCATCCCTAATTTCTTCTTGCTCCTCAATTTTCCTCTTCTCTCCCTTGTTTTCCTCCTCCTTTACAGCCTCAGCCTCAGCCTCCCCTCCTCCTTCTCCCAGGTACCCCGAAACTTCAATATGCCTCAACACCAACGCCACCTTCTCCACCTCCGCACAAGAAACCTCCCCAACCCCAAGCCTCCCCCTTAGCCCCCGCACCGCCTCCCAAAGCTCCCGGTACTCCGCCAAATTATATTTGACATTTAGCTCGCCATTGCCACGCACCCACTCTCCATCACCCCCCAAACAAAGCCAGAGATAGACATCATCGCTGTAGAACGGCGTATCACAATCCCAGCCCCCTCCATCTTCACTAGTCGTAGATCCCTCCCCCGAGCCCAAAACAGAGAGCACCAGCGACGCTGTGGCGGGTCCAACCCCCCGCAACGGACCCGTTACGGCATCCAGACTCGTCCTGGGAAATGGCCTCTCCTCAGGATCTAATTCAGAGTTATGATCATGCAGTGAGAGAAGAGTAAATGCTTCGCCTGTTGCACGCTCAACTATGTTTGGCTGGTTGCCCTTGATCATCCCCAGGAGCATAGGGCGGAACACCCCGTGGTTTCTGTGAGAGGGGTGAATATCACGATATCTTAAGAAGCGGATACGGGGTAGAGGGAAAAAGGGGGGCTTCATACAGTTTCCACTCCATCAATTTCACCAACTCATCCTTGGTTAAATACCCCTTCTTCTTGGTGGTAGCAGAGGTAGAGGTAGTGGGGGAGCTACTACCTCTCCTCCCCTTCACAATCCCCGGAAGAATTTCGTATCGCCACTCATCTAGCTCGAGGAATGCGTTGAGTTGATTCTCTACCGCTTCCTTGGCGGAGTCACTGAGTTTCTCGTCGTTATTTTCATCGTCTTCTCCCCTGGATACAGGAGGAGTAGCATTCTTATTCTTAGTCTTATTCTTATTTGTGTTTTTGTTTTGAATCTTCTTCTTCCCCTTATTCGAAGCTGAAATGGCCTTTGCTGTTAGCTTTCGGCGTGTGATTTCCTCCACGGTGCCTGGGTAGTGAGCCAATAGAGCGCGGAATGTAGATAGGGTGATTGTGCTGGGGTTGAAGTTGCCTCTTTTGTTGGCTGGGGTGGATTCTTGGGGGTTGGGTTTCTGTCTCATTTTTGTTTTCCCTAGTTCCTTTTGAGCTTCCTCCTTTTTTCTTTTCTTTTCTTTTTTTTCCCCTCTCTCGTTAGAAGAAGTAGATTGCAATTGATGGGCGGAGTTTGTATAGTCCCTGGGAGGGTCCTAGGTACTTCTTGAGTGATGAGGTGGAATTAAGCGTCTGGGGAAAGTCCGGTGGTCAGTGCGTGCGTTCTGTATTCAGTACCGTACGGTAAGAAATAAATGGTAAACGACATTCTAAAAGTTCCATCTTACGAGATTAGAATTATCAAACTTAGTTTGTAGAAGGTATAAAGTATCTTGTTTGCGTGACAAAAGTACATTCATCCCACCGTCGTTAATAATGTTGAATCCGTAACCCATCCCTCGCTCAACTGCAACATCGCCACGACGATAAGGAAAAATCAAAATCAAAGTCGGTCCCACATCAACTTGGCCAGCGAAACTCCACGGATAAGTAAGCCCAAATAATCGTATCTTGCAAAGATAATAAATTCCCGAAGTTTCATACAAAGAAGAGAGAAGAGAGATACAAGGGGTTAAAAAGAACAAAGAGTTCTAGCCTCTCCGAATATTTGGAAGGGAGGAAGGTGAAAAATATAGAAAGTCTATTGTGCTTTATCACCCGCCGTTCGGTCGTCGGCTGTTTTCCTTCTTGCGCTTGGCAGGACTGGATCCAGGACTAACAAAGCTCACACGCTTTTCATCCTTGCCACGACTTAGTGGGACGATGCTTGGAGAAGAAATGAGCTGTCCTTTCTTCCGTGTACCACCACGGCGTAATGGTTTAGGTAGGGATGTTGGGTGATGTGCAGCAGCGCTGGCCATACCAACCTCTGTTTTAGGGTCGCTCGTCGTTGTCGATGTTGTAGTGTCTTCGTCATCTTCCACGTCAATGTGACTGAATCCGTCTTCCTCGTCCTCCGCCTCAGAAGGCCCAGGGCTATCTGAATCTGAGGCTGCTTCATAGTCATCATCATCGCTCACAAGACTTGGAGCCTGATTCGACTCCGCCGTATTCGGACTTAGATTAGAGGAACGATCTGCCCCGTCGACCTCGCGCAGCTCGTCCATTGGAGAGGCGGTGGGTCCGTAGGGAGATTGGTAAGGTGCTGGTGGTCGTGTTGGGGTTACCGTGTTTAGAGAAAGCGGTTGAAGATTCGTTTTGTCTAACCCTTTCTGGCTACTGGGTCGTTGGGAGGCTGTCTGGGAAGCTGTGGTCCGCATCGGTTGTCTCCCACCAGTACCACGGCCTACCAGTGGTTTGGAGCTAACCTTTCCCTTGGTTGATGGTGACCCCGATTCCACATCGGAGTTGCCTTCTTCCGAAGAGTATCCGCCCAGATCGACCGTAGTTTTGGCCTCCCCAACCAGCTGGCCAAGGTCTAGCCCAACGCCTTTTAGTTGCATCAAGGATGACAGGTGAGGGGTATCAACAGAGGCCGTGAACGCTTCATTTGAGGGCGTTGCGTTGCTGGGGGTCCTTGGTTTCCCAACGATGGTTGATAACGGGCGAGGTGTTTCCACCAGGGACGGGGCCCTTCGGCTAGGAGAAGATAGTTTACCGATAGAGATACTATTCCCACGGGATTCCGACGACACAGAAGACGGTGTTTTCGGTGTCGACTCGATCACATGAGCGGAGCGAATTAGAGGATGCACAAACCCGGGTGTAGATTGACCAGAAGACTCAGGCTTGGCTCCGATAACAGCACCAGCCTCATCCACTTCAACGGGCTCTCCGGATGCCACAGCTGCCGCATCATGGCTGGCAAAGTTACGGTTGTGGGCGATGCGACAGTGATTGATGAAGCCCTGCGTGCTAGAAAAGTTGTCTCTTCGACAATCTAGACAGACGAGCTTGACCAGAACACCATCCGATTTTCGTCGGATCATCATGGGGCCCGCTCTTTCCTTGGGCGGCGGGTAACCACTGGGGAGGGATTGCAGTTTTGCTCCAGCTGATCCGCGTTGAGGCCGGGATTTACCAGCCAGAAAGCCATCGCTAGGATTCCCACGCGTTGAGCGACCTTCCAGGACACTTACAGTACCGATACCCAAGGGAGTACCGGGCTCGGGTTCGCCTCCATCGAACTGGGGGTCTGGGAGTAGCCATCGCGCGTAGTGGCGGGTGTAAGGACCGTCTACAACCCCCCAGGGAGCAGGGGATACGGGTGCAGGTCCATTTCCAGGACCCCATACCGCGACACCCGTGCCCATGCTGACGGATTGCGACGGGCCGGTAACATTTGACCCAGGATAAGGGATTTCAGTGCATCGGCGCAGTTGTTCCAATGCGACCTGGCATTTGGCTATTTCCTGGTCGATTAACCGGAGTTCGTTGTGTTTCAACAGTACCTCAAGGCTTAGCTGAGCTTCCAGAGTCTCGCGCAACCTTTCGACATCTACCTTGCGAGGAGTGTCGTCATCGCTCCCGCGTGTGGGATCGAGCGGGTCTAAGCGTCGGCGCTGTGATGACGGGGACGGCCTTGAGGCGCCGTCGGGGGAACGATCGGTCGGAGGTTGCTGCGACTTGGGATTGGCGTCGCTTTCGGTCGCAGATGGGCGTTGCTTGGGAGTGATCTGTTTGCAAGTCGCATCATCGGTTCGCAACTTGGTCGCGACCGGGGCTTCTCGATCTGTGACTGAATCGCTAAAATCTGAACGCTTGCGCTTCAACTGCGGAATCGCGAAACTATTTACGCCAGGCGTGGGGCAATGCGGCGCGGTCGCGAGCATTTTGAGCTCTTCGGCCATCACCTTATTCCCTCCGATTGCAGAGGACCAAGGGAGCAAACGAAACATGCCATGCGAGATGCGATCACCAAAAGGGGGAGGGAACAGTAGGGAAATAGTCTGGGCCGAAACAATGTAGGGATGCGAAAATGTGAGGCAGGTCCCAAGTAGAATAAGGGAAAAGACACTTTTTTCTCTTTTTGATCGTTTATCTGTTGAGCGCTGATATTATGCACCAGTGCATGTAAGAAAAAAAAAAGTAATATTCTAGATCCGGGGAAAAAGGTGTGGTGGAGTGAGATGTCGCTGTTGTCGATCGCTCAGATGTCGTTTGTGACCAGCGACGGCGATGTAACAAGGGGGAAGGAGGGAGGGCGAGCAGCGGCCCAACAAGGAACAACAGACGCGAGAGAACCCGACCCAAAAACCATGGAAGGAAAGAACAGGCGGGAACACAAATAATAAATAATTCGATTTTTTGGTTAGAAGATGGAGAAAGTTAGGCAGTAGTCGCGGTCAAAAAAAAGAAAGACGGCGACAAGAGGAAGAGTAATAAGAATAATCCCAAGCCAAAACGGGGTGGTGGTATGAGGCTGGATAGGAATAGTAGTAGTTCGTTTGAAGTAGAGATCAAAGTTAAGAGGATGTACGAAGTACCTCTCAACAACTCACATGCAGGTCGGGAAGGGAAGGGGGGGAATCCAAAGCGGATCCACGGCTCTTGGGAGAGGCGGTTGGGCGGTGGCGTAATCTATTAATAATGGTGGTACGGAGTACAAGTGGTCAAGAACAGGAACAGGCAGCAAGTGGGAAACAACAAGGATACGAATGGAAAACGAGGGAAGAAATGGTCAACAGAGAAAAGGGCCGATAACAACCAAAGACAACAAAATGACACCAAAATAGGAGGTTATACGAGGTAAATTAGGACGATCAGGGGTGGAGAGAGGAAACGGTCCATCCAGGGACTGTGTGCAGTGGCGGAGGAGGGAAAAGAAGAGCACAACTTGGATGATGTTGTATGGAATAAAATAGAAAAACGCAGAAGAGAAGAAGAACAGTAATAAAATAAAAAATAATAATAATAAAAGGTTAAGTTAGGTTTCGGGTGGAAGGTTATGGAAAAGAGGAAGAAAAAGGAAGTCAAGGGAAGGGGAGAGAAAATAACGAAGATAGCAGGATAACAGTCGGAGATGGAGGAGAAAGAGGATGAATGTGATGTGGATGATGGGGAGGTGAACAGAAGGAGAGCGCCAGACAAAGCAAATGGAGAGGGAGGGGAATCTTGCGTGGACGGGGGGGAAGTTTAGTCAGTTGGGAGAAGCTGATTGGGAGGTAATTGGGGGGAGGAGAAGGGGGTTCTCTCATTGATTTTGAGACTGCCCACTCTTGAGGAAGGACAATATCTGATTGCCTGTCCGACACGAAAGGCTGCCACTGTTGTTGTCCTTGGGATGGCCCTGGAGGCGCTTCTGATTGAGTGCCTGTGCAGACACTGGGAACAATCACAGACTCTCCGACACAAAGGATGACACGTCAAATCACCGCCTGCGATTCCGAATCAGTCGAGTGGGTCCATGATGTGATTCCGGGCCTGGACTGGCCCATGGATCGGAGCTAGTGGACTTTATTCACTGCCTGTTTCCATCCACTCTGACTCTCAGAGTTCCATTCTCCAGTTACCGTACCCGCCCGACAGGTATTGATCCATTCCCAGTTCGGGAGGTGATTGTTTCTTCCAAGTTACCGTACCAGCCCGATGTCTGTCAGGCCCAGTTTGGTCGGGGCAAGTTGCCCAATCCCAAAGAAGCCTAGTCTATTTTCAAGATGTTCTATTTGCACTGCCCCATCTTCCATTGTCTTTGCTGCTGGGTCCAAAGTACATGACCTCATCATTCAATCAGGGATGGTAGACTCTGTCCTCTCCGTCCGTCTCATGTTTATTTTTTTTTTGAAGGTATCGAGATATCTCGGAGTTATTTGGGTAACCTAAACGACCGGGAACCAGGTATACCCTGGCTCGATCCATGGTTTCGACCACTCTGATAGCTATCAGTCTTTTCCCTACACATGGGCTTTGTGCTCAACATGGGTGTGGATGTGGATGTGGATACCTAGTATTACATCACTACACCCTGGGGCAATAACAAACTTGAACATCCACTCCCTTTTCAAATCAGGCCGTCTTCGAGGCGGAATTACACAGGTAAATACTACCGCTCCAGCAGGTTAGATACCTGGTCTCTTCGGCTGATAAGTTGGGGCTTTTTGGTTGCACTGGAACGCTATAAAGAAAAATAAATAAATAAATAAATCGAGTATCTTCACATCTGCCCGAGGCTAATATTTCGATAGTAAATACTCCTTATTACTCCCTTGACTAAACCTATTCTACTCCCACTTCGATCCGTTTCAGTCCCCTTCTCTTGGGAGGGAAGGAATTTTTGTATAACCCCAAGTCCCAAACCTAATGGTATCGGAGTATACAAAAAGCCCAAAGTATCATGGTTAAAAGGAAAAGAGAGAAAAAAAAAGTCTTCACATTCCAAAGACCACTCCTGAAACTAGTGAGGCCTTTGGAAGCTTTTGAAACTTTTCGATTGCGGGTGAAGAGAAAATCTACTGAGCACCGTCTCGGAGCAAGCAGGAAGGCAATAATACCTATATTCCTAACTTGAGACGAAAAATGGTCGAGGGAGCTTTGAGCATCCGCTAGCAGAGAGGGATACCAAGTGCAGGGATTCAGCCGACGGACAGGGCACCGAACAGAGCACAGAACGTCCACAGCAGTTGGGCTCTAAATCGGGGCTCCTTGCCACAATTGAGGGGATTATATATTTGGTTTCCATCCATGATCGCTGAATGGGATTTTCGGGACTTCCGAACTTGGGGACGGGAGCTCGGGCAGTTTCTACCCCGAAGTCTGGAAATTCCGAGGGAACCAGCTCTGATGCCACCCGTTATTACTCAAACCGACAATCTATCAGGGCAGAGTCCTCTAGGTTGGGGAATTCTGGAGAAATAAAGTTATAGCGATCGGCCCCTTCTCTCCACACTCCCGTGTTAGCAGTCCAGTCTCGCGGGGGGTGGCCAATGAAGGTGGTTCTGGGTGATTAACCCTGACTTTTGTCCTCGGGGTATATATTGCCATTAGATGTGGGGAGAAAATATCACCACGGAACATCCTACGCGATGTACGTAGATCCTCCACCGGGCTCCTATATAAACGTTCGGATGTAGGATGGCCCCCCCCCTGGAGAGAGGTAGATCTCAAATATTCCATTTCATCGTTCCCTTATCCCCCCCTCCCCAGGTAGCAGCCATGCATACCCTCTTACAGGCGCTGACAATTCTCCTATGTTGTGCCACTTCCACCCTCGCAAACCCAACCAAACACCCCCACTACGTGAACTGGAGGACCTACAAAGCCAACGGCGCCAACCTCGGTGGCTGGCTCGTTCAAGAATCCACCATCGACACCCAATTCTGGGCCACCTACTCCGGCGGCGCCTCCGATGAATGGGGTCTCTGCGAACACCTAGGCCCTGCTACCTGCAGCGCCGTGCTCGAGCACCGCTATGCCACCTTCATCACCCGACGGGACATCGACAAGCTCGCCTCCGTGGGTGTCTCCATCCTCCGCATCCCAACCACATACGCAGCCTGGGTGCGGGTCCCCGGCTCCCAGCTTTACACGGGGAACCAGAAATCCTTCCTGAGGGAAATCACCGACTACGCCATCGCCCGGTACGGGATGCACATCATTCTGGACGTCCACTCGTTGCCCGGCGGGTTGAATGGGCTAACTATCGGCGAGGCCACGGGCCACTGGGGGTGGTTCCACAATGAGACGGCCTTCGGGTACTCGATGGAGGTGATCGATGCAGTTCTGGACTTCGTGCAGACGTCGGGGTCTCCGCATTCGTTCACTATTGAACCGATGAATGAGCCGGCAGATCTGAACCAGGATATGTCTGTGTTTGGGACGCCGGCGGCGCTGTCTGACGAGGGTGCGGCGTGGGTGGTGAAGTTTATCCGGGCGGTTGTGGATCGAGTTGCGGCTGTGAACCCAGGGATACCAGTGATGTTCCAGGGCAGCTTTAAGCTGGTTGAGTACTGGACTGGGAATTTCTCGCAGGATGACAACCTTGTCTTTGATGTTCATAATTATTACTTTGAGGGCAGGAATGTCACTTCGGAGAATCTGCCGGTTTATTTGACTGCGGATGCAAAGGCGAAGCTGGGGGATGGGACATTTCCGGTGTTTGTTGGTGAGTGGTCTATCCAAGCTGCTTATGATAATTCCTTTGCGCTGCGGGAGAGGAATGTCAATATGGGCCTCGACACGTGGGCCAAGTACGCCCAGGGTAGTTGCTATTGGACGGCTAAATTTACGGGTAATGGCACGGTCGACGGTGAAGGCAGTCAGAGGGACTATTGGAGCTATGAGACATTCATTGACGAGGGATATCTCAAGGGTAAACATACTGTGAAACATGGTGGCTCAAAAAATCTTGACTAAACAGAGATTGTTTGCTGGAAGAGATGTTTTCTGTAGTAGAACACTTTATTGCTAGAAAAAGGGCATGCTGTTTCGCTCGGGGTTTTGAATATATCAATTGTTGAGGTAGGAAAGACTAATGCACATGTTCATCCTTTGAATGCAGCCAACGTAGAAACAATGACAAAACCGCAATAACGCCACAAAATTCTCGAACACCACAGAAAGGAAAGTCGGTAACAGCTGATAATAATGCTTGCCATAAACATGAACATCAACAAGAAACGTTGCTATCTAACCGCTAGCTCCTCGAAACAAGCAGCCTCTACATCGCTTGCGAGATTAGCTAGGTTGTTTTGCCGATACCAACTGCGAAACATATATATATATAGGCATGGTTAATAGAGCGCAAGGGCCAAACGAGACGAAACATAACCACTAACTCAAAGACAAGGAGAAAGACAGGAAGACTGGAGAAAAATAAATAAAAAGAAGGCGTTCGGAGTTGATCATGAGAGTGGAGGTCCGGAGAGAGGTTCAGTCCTGAGCCATGCGAAGAATAAAGTTGACGACCACAGCGGCCAGCAACGCCAGAGCCAAGATGGTGGGCCCGAACCGATCATCAATCCCGCTCTGGCCTCGCTTCCGGATGCTTTGCGCTCGCCAGTGGAAAGTAACGAGAGCATATATCATGGCTGCCATGGCAATTATGGTGAATAGACCGGCAGAAATTCGTCCAATACGGTCACCAAAATTCAGAAGGCCGACTGCCAGGCCACCCAGGATCACGGTGAAATTGAGCCAAGAAAGAAAGGTTCGTTCATTGGCGAAGAAGACCTTGGGCTCAACGCGGGTAGGGAGAGCGATGCGCTTTCCTGTAACAACCAAAAAATTCAGCCAATGCCCCAAGATATGTAACCGGAGTGACACTAATGTATGCACAATGCTCACGAGGGTGATGATAATGGCAATATACTGACCTGGAGCGGTTTGGAGTAAGGGTTGACTCGACATTTTCACTGCGGGGTTGAAGGAGGCGAAGGTGGAAGTTTCTGAGCGGATTTTGAAAAAAAATTAAATACTATTTTATAGAAGGAATTCGGCTTTATAGGGAGATTTGGGCCAATAAATAGTCAGCAGGAAGCCGGACTTGCAGCAACGGCCCAGTCACTGGAGAAGAAAATTGCCAAGCTGAGGATCAAGTGGAGGAGGGAGGGAGCTGCAGTCCATGGGCCAAAAAAAGCTTTGGATGGGGCTTTCGCTGGAACCAGTTCTGCCGTGTTTGGCCGCCCTTATCGGCTCCCACGTGCGCTGAAAAGATCCCACCTATGGGGAGCCTCAGGCGGCTAGTCCGGAACATTGTGGTTCCGGCTCCGGTAGCGGTCACGGCGGGAGAAAATAACGCTAATCCTTAAACAGAATGCCTCTTTCGGCCTCAACCACTTCTGGTATAGCGTGGGATGGCTCTTGTCCAACCACCAGGCGCGCAGTCACACCCATGATGCCACTGAGTGTCTCCCCCAAACATCAAACAGCACACGTCTGTCTGCCTGGATCTTTAACCTTCCCCGTGCTGCCAGTTTCTAGATTTTCTTTATCCCTGCATAGCTCCTTATCTTAAGTAAGTATTGCGTTCCTGTGACGATTATCCATCAATTTCTCCTTACTGGCGTCGGGTCCGCATCCCTCCCCCACAATTTGTGTCTCGCTGTGCCCACAACTGTCTCGACCCAGATCAGCAGCACCGGTTCCTCCGCGATTTACACTCCGACAGACATGAACTATACTGACTATTTCGGCCCAAGACTCGATTAATATCTCCTACCGTCGCCTCCGTGAACCTGTTCAATCGCAATGGCTGTCGAATCTGCTCCCCCAACGGTGTGTAACCAACCCCACAGTCGTCGAATGAGAGAGGTTGAGCCGCTTCTGCGATGCCTTTGACCGAGAATGACTCTTATCCGCTAACGCCTTGAGCCTTTCTGTCACGATTTTAGCCCCTACCTATTGCCGACCTGACCAAGATCGCTGGCGAGGTGCGTCCCTACTACACTCACCTGGATCCCGCTGCCCGTCTCCATCTCGGTCACCGCTGGACGCTGCGATGGCCTTAGAATCATGCCCTCCAACCCAACCGGTGTCATATAGCGAAGAGCGTTTTGGACTGATTTGCCCTCGACTAGGCTTGCGATGCCGCTTTAGGCGATGCTGAAGGATATGAGCACACCCAAGTCGGAGCATGGAACTCCCAGATTATTGTAGGTAACCCCCGACTGATTTGACGGTACATCGATAGCCGTTTCCGAATAATTTGTCCGGCCACTGTCAGAGTTACGAGAATTATCTGACGGCAATAATGTCTAGAATACCATTCTCAAGGCTCTCATTACCGCGACCGCTCCTTCCACACCCTCGACTGCCCCACCATACCGGTTCACCGTAAATAGCACCATCGTGCAGCAAGGCCTCATCGATAAATCCTCTGCAGCGGACGGCGCTGCCGCTAATGTGGGGAAGCGAGGCATGCACTCTGCCTCGGGTGCATTCTGGGATGTCAACCGTGATGGAATGTGGACATTCAAGTACCCTGGAGCTGAGGAGCGGGGCCTTGATGTGGTTGTGAGCGTGACATGGTTCGCATTGGGCTAATTATTAATACATGCCAAAATCCAAAAAAAAGAAGAAAAACTAAAAGAAAACGGATTTATGATCGTTTTTCCCCTTAGTGCTTTGCTATTTAAGTTTTTGTGTGTGTTCTGAGACCCATGCGCGTTTTTTTGTTCAGTTTGACTTGATTTTATTTGCGCTGCCGATGTCTTTTTTTAATCACCTGTGAGTTTTCCATTTTCTTTTGTTGGGAGCCTGGTGCATTTGCTCAAGACATTAGCATGTGTTATATTGCTTCTTTGTTTGCTCCAGCGGGAGGTGCCCGGCTTATACCTTTTTTGTCTACAGTTGTGATAGGTAAAAGAACAAAGAATGCAAGGATAAGGTCATACATATATTATTCAACTTATACTGGATACATCCAAAGCTCATAGGAACTTAGACAATCCTCGCGTAGAAGATCCCCAAAATGATAACAGATAGATAATCGCATTAAACAGCCTGAACTCCAAGCCGGGAGGCACCCCGCCTTCCACAGTACAGTAAGTGATCAAATACCAGGCGCCATGCTAACCGCATTATTATGAAAGATTCGTGAAATTAGGGGACCGTGCTGCGAATGCGTGTAAGGAAAAAAAAGATCTCCTGGTTGAAGGAGTTCTCAACGGGGTTCCGAGTAATCATTCAGTGCAACACAGACTGCCCCACGGTGATGTCCACTATATTGACGAATAATTTGACCCGAAGCCAACTCCCAAAGGCGTGCATAGTGGTCACTGGACACGGTAACCAGATAGGCCGAGTCGGCTGAGAAGGCACAGTCCCATACCCATCGTTGGTGATTCGCAAGAGTTGTCTCAAGGAAAAGGGTGCCTGTACTTGGGTCCATTGGAGGGCCATCCGGTTGAACGGGGAAGGTCGGTTGGGGTTCAGTGGTGGCTGGAGGGGTACCATTGAGAAGGTTGAACGGGATAGCATCAGCCTTTAGTCTCTCAGGAGGAGGGGTAATTATTTGGTTTTCGGGAGGTGCGGGGGACGGCGATGATTCCTTTACTTCGGGGGCTTTGGTCTTTGCCTTCGCCGCTGCAGCGACTGCCATTTTTGCTGGGGGATAATCCAGATCCAGGTTCCAGACCTTGGCGGTATGATCGGCAGAGCAGGTTGCTAGGTGCTTAACATCAGGGGAAAGAAGGACACGGGTGAGGTAGTCCTTGTGGGCCTGGAAGGTGCAAATCGGCACAATGCGAGTTAATTCAGCGTCTTGGATCATGCGCCAAATATAAACATTGCCCTAATGTCAACCTACGTTAGCTGACGTCGTAAATTTTACCAGCAGGGCCATTGCCAATACCTTTTTATTCCCCGCGCAGAGCAGAGACCCGTCACTCGCAACACTAACACTGTGCACTGCCGTGTCGTCCTCCGGAATTAACTGGTGAGTGCAGACGCTTTCACCGAGGTCCCAAACGCGAACAATACCAGCCCGATCACCGCTGATAAGCTCCCCTTGGTTTGGATGAATTACAACGTCATTAACTGGGGCCTTGTGGGCATAATTACGCTGTAGGCTACCAGTCCGCGTATCCCACACCTTTACTGTGCCATCTTCCGAGCTGGTAACCATCCATTTTCCCTCGCAGTGAAAGGCGACCCCCGTTATATTGTTTGTATGACCATCAAAGGTCATGACTGGGTTCGGGTTTGTGGACTTGATGTCGTAGAGCTTGACATTACTGTGGCCGGCGGCAGCGAGGTAACGCTTGTCTGGGGTAATGCAAAGACGGTTTACTTGAGAATCAGGATGCTGGATGGTGCGTGAGCAGATTCCAGACAGGGCTTCCCAGAAGCTATTCAGGATTGTATCAGTATAAGAGACTGCGATCGTGGTGGTTTGAGGTAGACTTACCGAATCGTATGGTCATATCCCGCTGTATAACACGACAATTACATGACAAAACAAGGGTCAATTCAGCTCAAGAGGAATGAATTTGCAGCCCTGGAAAAGGGTAGCGCAAAGGGGGAAGCACCTACCAGTGCAGAGAATGACACTCATTTTGACGGAGAAGACGCTGATGAGGAAGTTGAGGGGTGAAGGAAACAAGTAGAACTAAGCATTTCAAGTCCAGCGTGGATCTTGCCGGTATTAATGCCTCGTTGCTTGGAATCGGGCGCACGACAAGGCAGAAACACGTGAGCGGTCAGGTGGGCGGTGTGATACGCGCCAAAAAAAAAGTCACGCTGACCCCCTCTGTCAAGTGTCGACGCCTCTTCAGTCATTGTTATAAAGCCTCATCCATCCAAATCCGTGATCTGCCATCACTCAGCGCTCTTGCTAGAATAGTTGGGGCGTGGGGACAGACCGAATTTCCCGAGTCTACTTTGTTAACTCACGTGGACCTACCAAAACTGCATTTTGGGGTTGAAACTGGACTGAAAAGGTACGGTGAACAGCGTGAACACAAGAAAACTACGCTAGACATACCCTCACAGATGTGTTCGATACCTGTCATTCCTATTTAAACTCGGCGATCTGGTGGATGCCACATCCTCATTGTGGCAACCTTTGGTCGACGTTGTCTTACGATCGTATCTCATCCAGTTGGGATTGTCTCTCTTCGACTATAGAGCGGAACAGTCGCAAGTGCAGAATTTGAGGATATTTAGCTGTTCAAGGTTTCCTTTATAGGAGATGGACAGCAGCGTGGCTGAAGGTATTTCTACCTCCCTCGAGTCCTGCCCTCCTTTTCCACAACCCCAAGAGCCTGTAGCTCTTGAGGGTGTTCCACCACCCCTATCCACCGCTCATCTGCATGAAAATGATCTGGGGCTTACACCTTCCCCTGGGTCGCAGCTGCTGCAGCCCACGGATATTGTCCAAGCGCCTCTGCGGGATGAAGACCATGGATTCACCAAGGAATCCGAACAACCAGCCGATTTATTGGTTATCCGGAATCGCGTAAATTGCTCGCCAATCGAATTGAGCGGGACGAACACTGATCAAGATGGAAGCGCTCTCAGTACACCAGAACAGGTGAGGGCAAGTTCTCCGGAAGCACATGAAGAGGTATATGACCCTCTATTCGATTCTGAATTTTCGATTCCGGGGCTTGACACTGCTCTGGATTCTCGAAAACGTACCGGTGAAGAAGCATTCTCACTCGACTTCGAATTGTGGGAGCACTCCGAAAAACGACCATGTATCTCATCACCGCAGAATGTGAGCGTCACCTCCCCTGGTGAAACTCCCTCCCTCTCACCTACCGATTCATCCACTCGCTATGCCCAAGGGGAAACTGCCCCTCATACACCCATCGGTGCGCAAACGCAACAGTCGCCCTCCCTTTTTGATACATTTGATTCACTGTTTGGAGACTCGGCAATGGATGTGTCTTTCGGCCTGACCAATGGTGAGCCTCTGCCTAACTTTGAGCAAGCCTTCGATTTCACGCAAGATTTTCCTTTCCATGATGCTCCAGATAGTGGCCCGAGCACGAAGTCACTTGCTGGAGAAACCAAAAAAGCCCCGGACCTTGTTAAGCTAGTTGGCGATCACACACTTAGTCAGCCCTCCAAGAGTGATTTCACGAAACAACAATTTTCTCTAGATTCCCACGACCTCTTGGCCAATACAACTCGCGAGATTTTGCAGGTAAAAAAAGAGCCGGCATACATGTCGCCGTATCCTGCCTCTGGCGGTCCTCTAGGCTACCTACCATCCGCCCCGGGAATTCACGTGAAGTTTGTTGAAGTTGCGGAAGACCAAATCAACCATCGACTATCAGCCTTACGGGCTAAAGTCCAGCAGCTTACATACGAGCGGAACCACTATAAGAAAGCTTTGTTACAGAGACCAGACGTGGATGCTTCGACGGGCAAGACAACCGAGCAGAAACTGCGCGAGGAGAACGCCATGCTCCGACGAGTTTCTTCCCGGCACCAATCCAGGGTTGAGCAATACAAACAGGAGGCTGCAGAGTGGAAACTCAAGATGCATGATTTAGGAGTCATTTACAACAACCTGCTGTATGAAATCGGAGTACAAAAGCGAATACCCGAGATCGCCCCAATTCCCCAAGGATACAAGCCTCCACGGAATGCGACGACTATTTCGGGTGGATATCCGAACTGGCCGAATCAGGAAGTTATTTGTTTGGAATCACGGCCTTCGACACAGCCGCCTCCAACGCCACCCGTTTCTCATCCAGGTTTTCCTATCTCCGGACACCAGCACTCGCAGTCGAATTCTCAACTATCGCCTTCACATTCTGGCGCACACCTGGAGCCGAGGACAATCCCTGAAGATGGGAACAACCAACTTTCTAACGTATCCTGTGGATCACCTTCACGCCCCTCATCTACACAACTATCCGCACCTTTGACTATTGACCTGACCGACGAGGCAGAAGACGGGCCTCCTGCCATGCCAGATTCCACCTCCAAGGAAACAGACCGTGGTATAGCGATGATGCAATCGTTGAGAAGCAAAAAATACAACTGGCTATCAACAATGCAAGGTCAACCAACCGAACCACGCGTAGCGTCCCCAGCTACTCCGTCCGAGGGAAATAATTTATTTGATGATGAATTGGCTCGTGTGATGGAAGAAGAGTTAGCACGAGGTTAGCAGAAGGTCTTCGCGATTGATATTCTAATGACTGCATTATTTCGCCCACGGGTGACATTACGTTCTACTTGTTTTCTTTTTCAGATAGCATAGCGAATACGGGAATACGGGATTGCATTGTTATTATGTATATACATACCATTGTGGAAATTTTTTTCACTCAAAAGGCACTCAGCCATGAGACAGGCACATCATATTCAATACCAAGTTGATATATTTTTTGTGCCCGAAGTCAGAGATCAATTCGTAAAAATCGTATAGTCGTAATTTAACTTGGGACACCCAAGCTGTCTAAGCTAAACTCTTGATCTATGGCCTCTACCACCACTCGGCCCCAAAGAAAAAGAAAAGGAAACAAAAGAAAGATGAGGGAATATGCCTTATCTCGCTTAGCTATATGCGTATTTCATGGAGCCTTGCATCCTATGTACGTTCTATATGAGAGTTAGATTGAGTGATTCTGGGTTTCATAGCCGAAGAGCTGGTTCGCTGGAGATTCTCTGCTATTTAGCGGAATTGAACCTCGCGGACCTCTTCTAGTTTGAAACACCGGTCAAGATATAGGTGTTTGTTAATTGTCATATATATAAGGGTCCCAACAAAAAAAGGTGTCAAGATAAATAACAGCGATAATGATTCTCATGGGTAAAAATGTTGGAATGGCGGTAAGGATATATATTTCAAGTATTAATGACGGTTGTTGCTGGACTGTTCGACCCATGAGAATGGTTCTTCTCTCGCACCTCCTCCGAGGGAGTAGTGGGGCCATGTTTTAACTGTTTTCTCGCCTTTCGACCACCGCAGCAGGCGGCACAACAGGATCCGAGCTCGACGATGAATGCGAGGAGATTGAATGCGGCAGCAATCCACATGAAGGCCATCATCTGCGTCCCGATTTCGCCACTGATGTTGAGGTTGAAGTCATCGCTTGTGAAGACATTCTTGAATATGGTAAACATGACTGTGGCGACGACCGCGGAGACGATGGTGAAGAGGGCGGCTACAAAGGCGAGAACGGTCAAGGGCAACGCGCGGAGAGGGACGAAGGTGCGGCGCCTGTGTGGGGGATGGGCTTCATTGGTTGCTGGATCCGGGGAGATGGTTTGCGGTGGGCGAGAGGAGACCGCTACGGGAGAAATGAAGATCAGGACGAATGTTAGGACGTTGGAGGCCAAGAAGAGGCCAAACATCCAGTGCGAGACCTTCTTTGCGATATCAAGCGCATCGGTGATGTCAGCTGGAAGGACGACTGTGGACAGGGTTAGAAGATACATTTTTTTTGGTTTGACTTGGTTGATAAAAAAAGAAAAGAGAAGAAGAGAACGAAAAGAGTTACGAACTGGTTGCTCCGGCTAAAAGTTCACTGAGAAGGATCTCAATTGGGTTGAACCAGTATAGTGTACGGGGTTTGGAACAAAATGTAACTCCCTCATCGCTGTAGCCCTCGCAGAAACCCCACAGGCCAACTTGATAGAAGTCATGGAGACCGATAGAACGCGCGATACTGTTGATCAATCGGGCATTGGGGACCGAGAGCGGAATGATGTCGGAGAGATCGATTTTGAGGAAGTAGGTATCCCGAAGAACGGATTTATTCGCGACACAACCAAGGAGTACCAGTAGCAAGAAGATCCAGGCCATTAGATGGAGAAATGAGCGAATGACCCGACGCCAGCGGACAGCTGATGGGCTCCGGCCATATTGAGGTCGCTCGGAGGCTTTGCCGAAATGTGGGAGTTTTGCCATGGGCGGAAATGCTGCAAGAGGGGAGCTTCCTTTTCTTATCTCGGATATAAAGAAAGAAAAAAAAAATACACAGAAAAGAGAGCAGTCGTACAGAATAGCTGATGCTATAGATGTATTATGTATGGGGAGGAGGGGAGTCGACTGGAGTGCCGGAGAATATTGGGGATTAGATTGTTTGCTGAATTGAGGCAATCCAGCACAGAGGAATTACTCCGAGAAGCCAGTACCTTTTCTGTGGTACCTTGGTACTTAGGGGTGGTACCTATGACGTGCGCTCCCCATGAACCAATAATGGGGAAATAGGATTAAATAAAAGTCAATGAGAGATCAAGCAGGGGATGCGAGTGAAAGAGCGTTACAAGCGGCAGGAGGAGATAAAAGGGAGCCTGCTCGGGAGTATAAGGTTATGGAGTCAGGATCTAATAATGAGGAGGGATGAGGAAAGAATCCACCAAAAAAAAAAAGTGAACGGGCCGAAACTTGAAAAGGAAAGGAAGGGCTTGGAAGGCTGTAATCCGGCCAGACTCCCTGCCGATCAACATTTGAGAGTGTGTCAAGGACCCATTCGGTGAGACCGCTTGGCCAAGAGACTCCGTTCGTAATGGTGATGAAAGTTGAGGTGAAGATCCTCGAGATCAATGCTTAATAGTGGTGTTGATCCCTGAGATTATTGATTGATTCGCCCCAGTTCATCGCGGTTTGTATTTCCAGTGTCCCTGGCATGAACCAGAGCATTGCGATCATTGAATAATTGAACTCTCCTCGTTGTGGTGCCCAATCATCGAAATGGTGTAACCTGATTGTGTATAAAAATACCCAGGCCGTTTTTTTTGTGTTCTTTTTTTGTTCTGTGTGTTGTTCTGGACCACTCTTTTCCCGTCCACAGTCATTGGGTAATTCAGGAGCTGCTGGACTTTGTAACTTTCACCAACGTCATCCGCCGCATCAGAGCCCCACACGGTGGGGCTCGTCTCTCCCGCCAGCCCAAGTGGGTAAAGAGGCCGAGCGACAATTGGCCGAATGTTTCAAGGCAACGGCCCAGTGAGGTTTTCCCATGCGGCGCCGATCACCTGGATCGCCCTACCGGATTACGTGCAGTGGAGAAAGCCACCAGGGAAGGTTCCTGCAAGCCCTGGACTTACCGAGACTTACTGACGGGTAATCCTCAGTAACGCAAAGTAATTTACACGCGGTGCTCCACCCTTTTGGGCTTCTCCAGGCACACTCGCTTTTCTCCGTCAGTTTGCATTCTTGCATCCCGACAGCAATTGAACTCTCACAGTTTGTACACAGTATACATACTTAAAAACTTTGCTGCTTTGGTCCCGTTTGGGCTCTGGTCCCTTGGGGTGTCACTTCCTTTTCTTTCGCTCTTTCTTCCTTTTCATTCCCTTGCCTTGCCTACTGTTCTGTCTCCTGTTCCCGCAAGTCATCTGTCAGACGCTGGCGTGATGCGGTTGGCAGTTCGTCTTCTCCCTCTGATGGCCGCCAGCCTGGTCCTCTCTCAGGACGCGGACGATGAGGCCATCACGGATTCTGTTCTCACCCTCGGTGGCACTATCTCAACCACTGTTAATGAAGCTACTGTGCCAACTGGGACCTACCTAACATACGCTTCCACCATCCTGTTTACGACCGATGATGGTGGAGTGGTTGGTTCAACGGTCATTTCGGGCACCGAGACGACTCCTGGCACTCCAACTGGATCTGAATCTCCAACGGCAACATCAGTTTCAGACACTGATTTGACCCTGATAGGCGGCCAAGCAACACCAACTGGGGGCAATTCAACTTCCAATGCCACCTCGTCGGCTCCTCCTGCGGCCTCCTCGTCTTCGGTCGTAAACACCACGCCATGCAACGGCCACCCGGAATTCTGTGACCGGAAATATTCCAATATTACCATGGTCGCTGCGCATAACAGTCCTTTTGTCGTTCAAGGCAATGTTGCATCGAACCAAGCTCTGCCCGTGGAGTATCAATTAGAGGATGGGATCCGGATGTGTAAGTGCTATTCCAACAGTAAAAAAAAGAAAGCAAGAGAAAAACAAAGTTCAAGGATACTAATTTTCCCGGCTAGTACAATTTCAAACTCACCTGATGAACGATACTCTATACCTCTGTCATAGTAGTTGTGACATGCTTAATGCCGGACCCCTCGAGGACTATCTCACTACTGTGGCGGACTGGATGAAGGAACATCCTTATGATGTAATTACGATTCTTATCGGAAACTACGACTATGTGAGCCCTGGAAACTTCACGGGCCCCATCGAGAGATCGGGCCTGATGGACCTGGTCTGGACGCCGCCTATGGCCCCCATGGGGCTGGATGACTGGCCAAGCTTGGGCAGCCTGATCATCTCGGGCAAGCGAGCTCTCATATTCATGGACTACCAAGCCAACCAGAACGCCGTCCCATGGCTCATGGACGAGTTTTCCCAGATGTGGGAAACTCCATTCTCGCCCACCGACCGGGCCTTCCCATGTAACGTGCAACGACCGCCAGACTTGCCCCGAAAGGACGCTAAGGAGAGACTCTATATGGCAAATCATAACCTGAATCTCAACGTGGAGCTTGCTGGCCTTGAGCTCCTCATTCCAAATACGGCGTTGCTGAACGAGACGAACGGTGTCTCTGGCGCCGGCAGTCTTGGCTGGATGGCGGAGAACTGCACCAGTACGCTCCTTGATTCCCCCCCTCCTAGAATTTTTTTTCTTATGAATCAACTAACTTGAGCAATCTAGCCATGTGGAATCGCCCACCAAATTTCCTCCTAGTTGACTATTATAACGAAGGGAGCTTCAACGGATCGGTGTTCGAAGTTGCGGCCCAGATGAACAACGTTACCTACGATCGCTCTAGCTGCTGCGGCACCTTGTCGGGAGCGTCTGCCCTGCTCCCGGGACAGAATATCGTGGCGGCGATGCTGCTGGCTGCTACCGTCCCGCTTCTTGCGTTTGTGTTTTAAGTTGCGGGATCTATTTCTAGTTGCAGTTTTTTTTTTTTAATTTAATATAGATCCGTCACTTGTGATATATTGTACATACGAGACACGACTTTGACAAAGGTTATTATATAGTTAATTCATGAGATGACGAACAACTCGGTGGTAGCTACATGATCCTGTATTTATGGAGATTGGAGCAGCCTGGAAGGGTCCTTCGTTAAAACACATAGTTCCCTTCCGTACTAGATTATGCGAATATTATGTGGCTGTAGGCTTGTTGTTAAGCTGCCTTATAATTTTTATTTCCCTTTCATTTCCATATGGACTTCAGCTAGTGCAGGTTCGAAAAGCTTTCCAAACTCGCCCAGGCGACATCCTGACAAAGGCTTCCTCAGACTCTATACGTCCCGAAGCGGTTAGCGCCCCGCACTCACAGAAAACGCAACTCCAACAAACCTCCGCCCAGCGCAACCAGTGATCCTCTACAGCATCATCGATCTCTCCAACCCATTACTCAGTCCTTTTACACTCACCACCAGCGACATTAAAACAAGAAACCTACACACCCGGAAAAGGAAAGAGAATAAAAGCCAAAAAAAAAAAAATGGTCGACATCGTCCCCCTCTCCAGCTACCCCTCCTACATCGACCTCCTCCCCGCCATCCAAACCTGCAACATCACCAATCTCCCCGAAAACTACTTTCTCAAATACTACCTCTACCATGCCCTCACCTGGCCGCAGCTGAGTTTTGTTGCTGTCGTGCGCCCCAAGAACGGCTACACAAAGCACACTGCCAGCAACGGGTCCGGGAACCTCTCCGAGCAATATCCGAAGGTGGTTGGGTATGTATTGGCGAAGATGGAGGAGGAACCGACGGATGGGGTTGCGCATGGACATATTACTAGTTTGAGTGTGATGAGGACGCATCGACGGCTGGGGATTGCGGAGAGGCTGATGAGAATGAGTCGTATGTTTCGCCCTAATTCATTCTTATTATTTTTGAAAGGAAGCAGAGGGGGAAAAAAAAAGGGAAATACTAATAAGAAATAGAACGAGCTATGGCTGAATCCCACCGCGCAAAATTCGTCTCGCTGCATGTGCGTGTCTCGAACACGGCGGCTCTACGGTTGTATCGCGACACACTCGGATTCCAGGTGGATAACGTGGAGAGCAAGTACTATGCTGATGGGGAGGATGCGTACGCCATGCGCATGGACCTGACGGATATGTGGTTGGACTGGGCAGAGATCGAGCGGAAGGATCGGCTGCGTGCTGCGAGTGATGAGAAGGAGCAGGATGAGGGGGATGAGGTCGGGGAGGTTGGGAAGAAGGAGGACGAGAAGGAAAAGGAGAAGATGGTTAGGGTGAAGGTTGGGCGGGGCCTAGGGGTAGGTGATTTGGTGGAGAAGAATGAGTCTCAGACGGTGAGCTCGTAAGGAGATGAATATTTCTTCCTTCTCCACGAATGTGTGGTCTCTACCTCGCAGCATGAAAGGGGTTGATGAGGAGGAAAGAGGGCGAAAAAGTCTATTAGCAGATATAGAGGTAATATGTGCTATATAATGTGCAGGGTCATAACTTCATTAGACTAAGTGGGTGAAAATCTGCAGCCTTGGGTCTTAAAAAGAATAAGAGAGAAAAGGGTTTCCTGACAGAAGAGAATACAAATCGATAACAAGATAGAAGAGGGGAAAATAATAAGTAGATGAATGTAAAATCATCAAGATCCGAGATCCATCCCGATAATACAAAAAGAAAATAACACATTAACCTCTCTTTCAATGTCACTCCGGATAGACAAGACAACTTTTTAATCGCATATACTCGTACGGACCCGGTTCAAAACCTTTTCCTTTCCTTGTTCCTGTCTTTGGTGTCATTGCTATCAGATGATGCTATACTTGGTGTGCTGATGGAACTAATCGGGCTGGTCATTGTCGTTGTTGTAGATCGTGCGGGAGATATCATTGACGATGGAACAGTTGAGCGGCTTTCTGTGTGGTCGTCCAAGGCTAGGTTTTGCAGGCTTTGCTCGAGGCTCGCCGTTTCGGAGGTACGGCCCCCTCCCCTTTTACCTTTACGTGCTCGACGTTCTTGACGTCGTCGATTTCGTTTCATCCGACGTTGTTCGCGTTGCTCCTCGCGAGCACGACGGAGAACGTCCTTAAAAGCCTTCCGAGTCGCACGCATTTCCTCCTTGGCCGCTTTCTTTTCGGCCTGGTTCCGCTGCCGGTCCTGTGGGGACTCCCAACGGCCCCAGCTGCTGCGTCCGTGGCTATGACAATTGTTCTGAGACTGATGGCCCCAGCCATGCCGCCAATTGCCGCGTCCAGATATGCGGGCCTGCCGCCGTGACTCCCGCAGAGCGTCAAGCTGACGTCGGAGTTCCACGGCAGCTTCATATAGATCGCGTTCGTGGTGTTCATTGAGCGAGAGGAGCTGTGCGCGTACCGTAGCAAGATCGGAGGAGCTAAGCTCAGAGGTAGTGGACAGGGAGTCAATTGATGACAATGAGGATTCGGAGGAATTCGACCCGACTGAATCTCTGCGAGCACGCTGGGCTGGTGCCGGCATGGCTGCTTGGCTAACATTTCCAGTATTAGTATTAGTCGCATATGTATAGCCAGAGTTGTTCGGGTTGTAAGGTTGCCCTGGGGCGGCGGTCGGAGGCCATCCAGTAAATGAGTTTTCCACCTTACGCCCCGAGAAACTAGCCTGCTCCTCAATCCAGCGACCATGGGCCATAGCCTGCTCTTCAACCTGCCTGCCGTAATGTTCAGCATGCGCACTGATCTGATCCCCGTATTGTTGGGCCTGCTCGGAGATACGTTCGCCGTACTTCTGGGCCTGAGCGGCCAAAGACGTAATCCATCCGAGTGGACCACCCTTAGAAAGCGAGCTTTCATGTTGAGGGGGGTATTGGTAACTATTCCACCCCCATGCAGGCCAATGTGCATAGGGGGATGGATATTGGTATCCTTGAAGGTGATGACCGGGCTGATAGAATGCCGGAGCGCCGTAAACTGAATAAGGGGCCTGATTTATGGCGGGATTTGGAAAGCCGTAGGGTGGTTGAGCCGGTTGTGGGTATGCTGAAGGGGCGGGTGGCCCTGTACCCGTGGGGTCTGTGCTGGGCTGGCTGGCTTCCGGAGTTTGCGCGGCACGATTCTCCTGAGATGCTCTTGTCGCCGCCGGATAACAACGAGGACAGAGCGGAGATAGGGGTGAATTTCGGGGATCTGTGACGTAGACAAAGACAATTCGGGCGGCTCGAGGTTCAAAAAAGTACTGGTTCCATTCCATCATGACCGCGGCGATACGTCTCTCTCGCTGCTCATCGGTTTCCTGCGGCCGGTCCTTCCTGTCTCGCTGGATCTCTGCCCTTATTTGCCGCGGCAGCTGAGCGGACGAGGATGCAAGACCTAGATTCGGAGGGAATAGGTGCCGTAGGAACATATCCCAGTCCTGCTGGGAAATGTCCTCCATCCGGGAACTCCAACAGCGGGGGCGACGGGGAAAATCCTTCGATTGACTTCGCGGGTAGATAGTCATGCGGTGATCAAGGGTCTGCTGCCCATTTTCAACAGCGGGTGGTGGCCTCTCAATAAAGTAGGGGGTTGCAGACATGAAATGGGCGGGTAATTCTAGAGTTTCCGCTGTAATTCGACTGTCCGCGGCGGTAGAACCATGCGACGCATCCCCACCGCGGAGACGCAGCAGGTTGCGGTTTGCTTCCGCCAACGCAGCCGCATTTCTGCTGTTGGTGTTGTTGTTGCTGTTGCTCGGTTGACCTACTAATGGATCCACGGCGGAGTATGGCGGTGGAGGAGCCTCGTCAGAATCCATCGCGGGGAAGCCGTTCGTTCACCTTCCGGGATGTAGATAGAGGTCGAGGGATTTGTTTTTGAAATTTAGTATACGGAGTAGGTGGGTTCTGACGCGAATCAAGGGCGATACATCGCGTATAGAATAATCCGATAGCGTCTGCCCCAGCTCTCGAGGACAAATACTCCGCGGCGCTCGGTTCGTGCGCAGATGGGTCGGAAGGCAGCAAGATTATGTGAGGGGTGGGCTGGATTCCCTCCACTGGTTAGTTCACTGCACAGACACGTCGTTAATTTCGGAGGACAATGAGATGGATACATACTTTGAAACTCGTTTGTCAAGATAAATAAGGCGAGGAATTGCCAAAGCCCCAGAACAAGCGTGGGTCCAAGAAACTGGGGGTGAAGCGAAGCTCATCTTGAAATAACAAGCGGAGAAGCAGTGGCGGTGATCACGGGGCAGGCAGCGCCCGATTGGCTGGCAAAGTACGGCAACAATTTCCCTGACTTCTCCGATGTATACTTCCCCCAACCTAACATTAGAAATTACCTTAGTATGTCCTGGTACCTAGTAGGCATTGTATTATAAATTCTATCTTATTCATGTATAATATGGTATCTTAACTCTATAACTCCTATTAGGTCAAACAGTTAATTCTCAAGGGGGCCCAAACTCGTGTTTATATGTGAAGGTCAGATCAGCAGGAGTGACCCTTCAGGCCAAACCTGTGTAGAGAAAGGGAGATGTTAATCCCACGCATCTCCCCACCCATCATCAAGGTCTTCGTCTTTGGGCTTCGTATTGATCTTCTTTGCCGGAGCTACGGTAGATTTAGCCTTCACTGTATTCCCGGGACTAGAAGTCCGTGAAATCGAAGTAGAACGAGGCTTGTTTAGACCCTTAGGCAATGGCTTTTTAGCCTTCGATTGTGCGGCTAGCCACCCCGCAAAGTCTGGTTCACCACCGTCGTCGTATGGGGCGGGTGTTGCCTTGGGCTTAGAAGAGACGGAAGGAGCCGCGGGGGTGGGAGTGGGCGAGGACATCCCGAATGGATCGTCGTCCTTCGGCTGGTTGTCATCTTGATCATCGTCCATTGCACCCCAAGCATCATAGACGTCCTCATCTACCTCAATTAGGTCTTCCTCCTCGTGAGTCACGGGAGCCGGTTGGGCTGATAAAGATCTACCGAGGGGTTGCGGCATTGGGCGTAGCTTCTCCCTGGCGGGGTTTAAAGGTGCAGGGGAGGAGGATTTTGTCGGAGGAACGGATGCAGAGCGAGCGGGTTCCGGCTCCGATGGTTTCACGGTTGGCTCGATCTCACCGTTTGCAGCTGCCATCTTGTTGGTGAATGAGGAGATAGCCCATCCAGCCCAGGATTTATCATTCGATGTGCCGATGCGGGCACTTTCTTTCGGAGCATCAGGGCTGGCTGAGGGGGGAATTGCGGTGTCTGCCATAGTGCTGCCAAATTTTCGAACGCGCTGAAGATACAAGTCGAGTGTTTTGTTGGCTTGATCACGGATTAATCTGTTTCGGCAGAGTCAGAAGAGGGTGAATATGGGGAGTAGGAGATCAAAGAGCATACTTTTCTCGATCAAGAAGAGAAGGACATATGGCCGGGAGAACCTTGGTTGCACAGTCATCTTCAGTGAAAAACTCCAGCGTTGCTCCTAGTGCCAGCAACCCGGCATTCCGAGCGTGTACGAATGGGTCTCGGAGGGATCGTGTAAACGCGGCAATAAGAACTTTGGACCTAGACTGCATATTGTCAGCAATATCCTGGTTTTGGTGTTGATGTAGGGGCTTACTCCCTGTCCTAGGTACTTCGCAATCTTGCCCAAGCAAATAGTTGTATTTGTACGGATTCCGGGCTGTTCGTCGTTGGCGGTTCGGGCCAGAAACCTCAGGAGCTCGCCATTGATTGTGCGGTCGTTCAGCTTGGTAACCACTGACAACACCGCCTTGACCGTCTGTTCTCGGACAACGGGAGCAATGTCTGTGAATCCAGAAGTCTGAAAGTGGAATTTTGTTAGCCCATAGCCTGAACCAAAGGAGCATGTCGAGGTCCTACTATTTGAGGGAAGATCTTGCCGTCAACAATCTTCTGGGGAAGATGATCAATCATCACTGGCAAATGATCTAGCAGACAAACCCGGACCGCTCGGTCTGGATTTCCAAACAAGCGAACAATAACAGGGGTAAGCTTCGAATTAAACTCGTCTTGTGACAGTTTAGCCCCAATCTTGAGAAGAGCAGTTAAGACCTTTGGACCACCCCCGCCATACTCTACCGACTTTAGCAGCTCCGGAAGTACCTTCATCTTGAAGAACTCCTCTGGAAAATCATCTGAGAGTCCGTCAAGCTCACTACGGTAGTCAGTAAGGCGATACTAGCGGGAATTCAGATGCTAGACAACATACTTCAGAAACTCGTCTCGTTCTGCATCATTCTTAAGGCCCAGACTCTCTATACCATCTGTCAATCGGATGAGCGGTGTCTCGAAAAACCCGCCACTCTTTTTTCCTTGGTCAACAAAGTGCGCTGCGCTCAATCGGAGTTTCGGATTCGCCGTGCAGAGACGCTTGTAGCTCTGATGCATGCTGGGCGGGATATTTGTTGTTTTGCCAACTTGATCCCCTCCCATAAAAGTGCCGTTAAACACTTCAAAGACTAGGATCCCAAGGCCGTACGAATCGATCGCTGTTAGCGGATTCCGTTTAATTGCGTCCCATCCGGCTTTCACAACCTCAGGCGGGGTGTATCGAGCGGCGTCCGGTACGAGGCTGCCATATGTCTGCGTAGTCGTCAGCGAACCAAATCAACCACTATTATATTTCCGGGGTGATTTAAACGGACATATATAACGGCTTGCTCATCATTCATTGAGCTCAATATATCAAATCCTCCGAGTTTCCATTCACCACTCTCGCTTGTGAACACGGACGAGGCCCGAACAGCACCATGGACGGACGAGGCGTCGTTGTTAATAAATTTGACCGTAGACTGCGCAAGAAAGGCAATTTAGTTCGCAACAAGGAATATTTCATAGCCACTGGCCCAGAAACTTACTGCTACCGTATATAACCCCCATTTCGAGGTTTCCTCGCTCAGGCTCTTCCGCTTCACATGCCAGGAGAGCGGTACGACTCTTTCGGTGACGATATAGATCGAAGTCTCTGTCTGTATACTTTGTAAGTATTTGAATCCCCTCTAAGCCCCCCCCCCACCTCTCAAAAAACTGCATATATAAACATCGTAGATGTCAAATACCTCAATCGTGTCCAAAACCTTTATTACACCCGGATGTCTCAAGGTTCGTGATTTCCGCACAGCGTTCTTCGCCAACGGTAAACGGGATTTGTTCTGGGCAATTTCAAATGTGAAAACACTACATGTGGAGCCATCTTCCTGGATTTCATCAAAGTCCGAACGGTATTAGATTAGCGAATGTCTCCGCAGTTGGCATGGCCCGAAACAGGTGCATAGAGATAGAGCGTTTCCATACCCGTTTTGTTGCATTATGAAGCGTCCAGATCGAATCGGAAATATCGACCCTGTCTCCGAACGAATACGGAAATGAGCTGCCTTTGGCGATCGCAGATGCGACGGCAGATTTCAGAAAATCCATGACGGCTGACGAATGTCCCTGTAGGGAGCCCGGTTGCTAGCTTAGTTGGTCTTTCCAAGGTGCCCGAAATCCTACGCGTTTTGGATCGGGGGGAAACGGACGAAAGTATAGACGAGGAATAGAAAAGATGAGACAGCCCTTGAGGTTTCCTGAACGCGATCAAGCCTTGACTGGGTGGACGGGAGTCGCAGCCGCCTATATTCGAAGTTCCGTCGAGCTCGCCGACAGCAGCATTGCGGGCAAAAGCGGCCACATTCTCCCCTTCAGCCATGGTCGAGTAAGGTACCCCGCCCCCAATCTGGCCTAGGCTCCGGCGGTGGGAATAATAAAACTAACAAACAGTGTCTGTCACTCGACCTGTTTATTCTTTCTTCCTCCCGCCAAAGCTCAGCGATGTTCCTCGACGACAGCCCTTAGCTAATGACCTGCTTCATATTCATTTTCCTTTCTTTTCTTCTTCCTCCCATCATGTTACCAGACCACAATCATTAGTCGTACAGTCTCCTCAGCAATAACATAACAGGTACGGCTCCCTCTAGTTTCCATTCCATCGAGCCCCCCTTCCCCAGCACCCTCTATCTCCAATGATGCAACACTGGTAAAAGGTCAGACCGCGCTGGCCTCGAGTCTGCGTCGCCGTCACACCGATGGAACTCCCATCCAGCCCCCCGGAACAACCTCCGATCCAAGGCCGCAAAACCCCCTTCTTGCATATGGTGGGAAAAAGCGCGATACGTTAGCCCCCAGTGGATATCCTACGCTTCTCATCTCCTCTCTTTCTCCTATTCAGAAACGCAGGCGCATGGTCAACAACAAGGCACACAAGGTCCTAGTCGCAAGACCTACGGCACTGTCTACCTTGGAGACTTATGTGTACAACAAAACGCATGCGCCGCATATTGGGGTTTCTGGTCCGCTTGTCTCCATGAGGAACTTCAGAAACTAATGGCTGCGGCAAACAATGCGCGGGTTTCAAGACTTTCTTTCGATATATTTGCACTGCGGGATGGGAGAAAGTTGGAGAAGAGGCGGGATGAAACTGGTTAACTGAGGGTGAATTTCTGCTGTATCGGGCTGTGGGATTCGTTGCTCCTTGCCTTGGGGGCCGGGGGCCGTATGGGGTCTAAAAGTACCGCGGCAGGCAGCGCTTTCAGTCTTGGTTGGATGATGACCAAAATATAAACTGAAAAGACCTGAGGAGATCTTTCCCCCGCCACTTCTGGCAGAGGCTTTGTCTGTTTCTTGAACAAAAAGAAACTCAAAAATATTGGCTACCAAACGCTAATCAGTTCTACAGGCTTGCTTGCAGGGATTGGTGTCTGGAAACGGTTGAGAAATGCAGTACACCGGTCTAGGATAGCTTTCGCTTTTACGTGTGAGAATGATTCTTCTTATTCCTTAAAATTTTTCTCCTACTCGCGTTATAGCCTTCCATGTAAACTGCAAGTACTTCCCACCACACCAATATTTTGTTCGTCTAAAAACCTAGGATTTCGTTTGGCCCACTGCACAACTCTGAGCCCTGGGAAATGATCCGAATCTTTGAGGCTGGGTGTTGAGTTGAGCCCCGGGTCCATACGTAACCTGTCTGGCCGCCGACGTCTCAAAAGGCGTGACAAATTCCACATGTTTTTAGATGCCAGCCAAGTATTCATTGAGGAGCAGAAGAAAGCAAAAAGGAAGAAGGAAATAAAGCAAAAATAATTCCCAGGAAATAATCGAACCGTGTGTGCCGGAGTATCATAGGGATCAATATGAACTGAATATTCGAACCCGATAGAAACGATTGATCCACGAAAAGTCGTTTTCGGAGCCTAGGTATAATATATGGTTGCGTAGGAGCGGTAAAGTTATAACAATGTGTGGCTGTCACAGATACCACTACCACCATACCGGTCCGTGAGGGCCACAGTCTAACATACACTGGGACCCCCTAATATGCTCCTGTCTGACCCATGTCCTTCAAAAATAAACACGTTTCATCTACTATCATTAGGGGAGTTACAGATAGAGAGTTAAGAATTAGGGGAGCAAAACTAACCCGGAATAAGTCACCATGTGTTCACTGTAAGTACTATATCATTGTCGCACAGAGACTAGCGAAAAGGAGATTCGATGGTACAGACAGCCTCCATAAACTCGTTGGTGCATTGATGATTCGATATTAGCTTCTTCAGGCCCTGAAGCTGCTCTTGCGCGTGGCTTCTAGGTTGGACTGGAATGCCAGGTGAATAATAGTCATGTTTTGTGATGTTCAGGCTGCCAAGGCAGTCAGGCACAGTGGCTCGCACGCAGTCTGCGTTCTGGATTCATTTCGACTCATCTGCAGTCTCCTGGGCTTGGGGACCTGACGCAACGGCTGGCGGGGGCTGAGAAGGCATTTGAGGAGGCACCTGAGGGAGTTGGTTGTATCCGCTGCTCGGTGTACGTTGCTGGTGGGGGGGAAAGTGGTGCACTTGATGTGGGCTTGACTGAAAGTGTGGCTGTTGCTGGGGATAGTTTCCTCGGGCAGGGGGCACTATACCCAAGTTAGTAACTTATTTAACAAGTCCTGTGTTAGCTAAACATACTGTGGCCTGGCTGCTGGCCACCGTAAATTGGCTGGCCATGCTGCCCGGGGGACATAAACATCACATGCTGTGGGGGCTGACCGGGTTGAGAATTTTGATGCATCATCATTGGAGCTCCTCGACTGGGGCTGGGGTAACCACTGTGTGGCTGAGGAGGCGGTGCATGTTGAGGATAGGCATGGCCAGGGTTCGGGGAGTACATTTGCATTTGAGGGGTGTACGGTGCCATACCCTGAGGGACACCCATATAAGGGCCACTGGATGGTTGTTGGACCATCATAGGCGCCCCCATTCCACCTTGTGGGTTCATAAACTGAGGAGCGCCTTGGTAGTGCCTCATATGAGCAGGTTGTGGGCCACTTTGGTTCACATAGAACTGTGGTATAGGTTGCCCAAAAGCAAGCTGTGCATGCGGCGTCATAGGAGACGGGTACCCAGGCTGAAGCCTGGGCGAAGGGAATATTTGTGACGTTGAAGCAGACATTTGCATACGATGAGGATCGTCAAAATGAGGTGGGCCAGACGCATGGTGTTGTTGAGGGTGAAGATGGGGGCCATGGGGAGGGCCGGAGGCCGGGGCCATTCCTGGGTTCTGCTGAAACTGGAGGGGCATCTGAGGCTGATGGGGCATCTGTGGGTTGGAAGCGGAACGGTTTTGCGGTGATACAGCCGGCATGGAACCGGGAAACTTGAACATCTGCAAGTACGTTTTCTCTTCCTCTCCTTCACCGACAACTTTCCAAGTAGGAAGGGTGCTGTAAGCATATGGGATGCCTCCGTTACTTTTATACTCGCGCTCATGACCCTGCTTCATGCGCTTGATAGGATTGAATTGGTTGTTTAGGGATGGGCGTTCGGATATAGGGCGTGGCTTTTTTGCACCAAAGAAGGCAGATGGGCTAGTGGCACGGGAGACAGACCTGCCCCGAGTAAAGGGTGAGGAATTGGAACCACCTGGGGTGAATGTGTTCGCCGCAGGGTTCGGCTTGAATTCCATGGCCCTTACGTTAAATTTAGTTGATGCAGCAGAAGTTGGGGTGTGGGCCTTGGTAGGGCTGGAGACACTCGACTGGTCTGCACCCGAACCGGCCGGAGGGATGCGAACTTCGTTGATAGGCAAAGGAGCAGGGACAGAAGGTGCTGCCGCTCCTTTCCGCTGATGAAAGTTGTCCGCAAGACGATGGCTAAGCATTCCTGTAGCCTGACGCCCTTGATGCATTGGCTGGTAAGGGGCTCGTCCACTGGGGCCAGCCTGAGGGCCGGTGGGCGGATACATCTGGCGGTTGCGCTGATAATTAGAACGATCTTGCTGGGTTTGCTGTGGCGCCGTCCCACTCTCGTAACGAGCAGGTGCGTTAGCACGCTCGGTAGTCTTCTGGTCAGAACCGGGTGACGTAGTCGACCGCTTTTCCTCGGCATTTTGCTGGGCTCGTTGAATGATAGCCTCCTGCTTGTGAGGATCTTTGGCGAGAATTGGCACCAAATCCTTTGGAACCGGGGTAGCTAGCTTGAAGTTCTTTGAGAACTTCATCAACTCATTCAACTTGATTGTCCGATCATAAGAAGCTTGGTTGCGACGGCGTTCTTGAAATTTAAGTTTCTCGCCGGTGGCAAATATACGGAATCGATCTAGGACCTCGTTTTCATAGTTGTTTTCCGGCGAGGCTCCCTTCGCGGTAGTTGAAGCGGCAGACGAGGCCTTGATTGCTGGAGCTTTTTGCTCTGTTTCGGTGGTAGGACCAGACGTGCCAGTGGCGATTGACGCCGGTTGAGCTGGGGCACTCTCCTTTGATGCGCTTGCAGTAGTGATGGTATCCTTGCTGCTCGTCGTTCGCTTGAGAGAGCCTGCAGATGAAGCGGCAGCGGCAGCAGCAGCGAGCTGAGTAGCAGCTTGTCGACGTGCCGGAGGTGTATATTTATTTGGCTGCCCTGAGACAAGCGGAGGGAAGTTCTTTTCGTCGCGACGGACTCCGCTATACTTGTCTTCTTCATCACCAGCATCCGTAGAAGCCAAACCTCTTTCTTCTCTAACATGTGCATTGTCGGTATCGGTACCTTCAATCTCACGGGCAATTTTAGCAGCCTCTGCTTCCTTTAGCTTATAAGCTGGATCCGAACGGTCGATGCGGGTGGTGTAGATATTTTCATCGTAGCTACTCGTAGCACCGAAGAGTCTTGCATTGGCTTCAAACTGGTCCCATCCACTTCCTGCCATTGTCGTACTCTCGAGGGACAGATCGGTTTTGGTTTCCGCAGCCGGTTCCCAACGCTTCAAAGTTCGTTCACGGACGGCCAGGTTACCCGAAATGTCGACATCCGTTTTGAAACCGATGGCGGCGTCTGGAAAAGAAGTCAGTCATAGAGAACAAGGTAAAAGAGAATACTTAGAGAGGATGGGGTGTAAAACTTACTATTCCCCTTTGCTATTACATCAACGGTAGAGACGTTTGGTACTGAAACATCCACCACATCCTTAATGTCAAACGACACGCTGTGGTCCGGCGCCGAACCTAGGAACGGACTAATAGTTTCACTGACTCCATTTGCCCGATTCTGTTCCGTTTTTGATTGGCGCTGAACCATTTTGAGGACAAAGGTGGACTCGCTAGGCTCAAGGGACGAATAAGAGAAGATTCCGGTGAATTTCTCACCATTTCTTGTTGTTACAGTGGTGGTAAGACCCTAAAGTACGATTAGCCCTTCGCGACCGGAATGCTAATTTGGAGGGGAAACAGCCAGAAAGATATCGTACAATGAAGCTAGTGAGCAAGAAAATAAGGCGGTCGTGTGCATGATTATCCGGGGTGTTCAGTTCCTTCAGGGAGGGCCGCGGTGACGGAGACGGCTTTTGGGGCATGTTTCCATTCTGTTGTGTGTAGGAAGATCGTTGGGTAATTGGGTTTGTGCCTTGGGACCAAGCCTTCTGAGAATTGCTGCGCCTAGAAAGGTTGGCGGGTTAGTCTACTGTATGTGAGGATGAATAAGGTTTTGCAGTGGCCCAATCTTAGTATTTCACTTAGATCTCCTGCAGCAATCAAAGGGTATGTAGCATGAAGAAAACACCAGACACGGGAAGAAAAAAAAGCTACATATGATAGAAACCAGCCAGTTGGAAGCCACGGATTTGGTTTTTAGGGCAAAGATAGATAATGGGATGATGAAGGTGCACTGGTTAGGCGACAAGCGGTGAAACCAAAAGGATAAGAGCAAATCGATTGAGCACACTAGAACAAGGCATAGTAAAAGGACAACGCAACGTACCTTTGGCCGCCGTCCAGCGGGCTGCCAGACTGTCGTCTACCCCCCTCTGATGATTTAGAACTTGAGTTGGTCCTCAAAGACGGTCTGGAATTGGGGTTCTGTGTTGGTGCGTTACCAGATGCGTTGTTCGCAACCTGGATGGAGTTGACGGTGGAAGCCATGGTCTGGCTTGGTTGTCAAAGAACAAAGCTCACGTCGTGGTACTTGGCACGACGCGGAGCTGTTAAAAAGAATGAAGAGGCACAAAACCACAACACACCGCCTGCGCTTACTGAGCACGGGAGAGAGTCGCAAAGGCGAGAGGGGGATGAAAAAGAGGGGTTATATGGAGGAGGGAAAATAAAAGCGGTAGTGTGTGTGTGAAGAGGCACACAAGATGGAAGTCACGGGACCTTGAAGGGAATCTCACAAGAAAGCGAGTTGGGAGAAAGGAAGGAAAAAGAGGAGGGGTGAAGAGGGATGGGGAGACTTTTGGGAGGGGGGAACAAATAGAGAAAGTCAGGGGGGAGGGAAAAAGGTAAAATAAAAATACCAATGTGAAGGGGAAGAGTAAAAGAAACCAGGAAGAAAAGAAGAAGACGTTGGTTGGAAGAGGAGTGAGGAATTGCGGCAGGCGGGTAGATGTGGTCTAGGTTAGTCGTAGCTGGAGTTTAGTGAGTTCGAGGTCGATAAAAATGGATGGGGTTGTGGGTGAGTGGACGGAGCCTGATGTGGTCTGGGAGGAAGCAGTGCCAAAGGAAAGTCCTGGACCCTTGGTTGGTAGCTCGAGAGTGAGTGGGGAATGTGTGGCTTAGCCATAGAGCTCCCTTCTCTCTTCTTTCTCGACTGCTTCTTCTCTTATTTTACTGGAGTATTTGACCCATTCGTTTTTGGCAATCATGTTATCGTTATTGACCTCCTGTTAATTTACTATGCTGTCATGTTTTCGAGTGCCTTTCCTCGTCTGCTATTCTCCCGTTTTATCAAAAATCCAAGTGGCGACTGCTTGAATCCCAAGCAAGGCACTCCCCCGGAAGTACTCTCCTCCTCCCTTTCGCACGCTCGGCAGCCAATCCCCCTAATATCATAAGACGCTTCGTGATACGATAATTGAATATTGATAAATTTATTCATGTTCCTTCCATGCAGAGACATGGAGATTTCCGGGCCCTTGCTTTGAAATTTCCAAGTCAGGGAATTAATTCCGCCCATATTGCAAGGTTTCTGCGTATACCAATGATATTATGCTAATAGGATCGTTATTGTTTAGTGGTCTATCGGTGATACCAGTAAATGTTATAATGAATTTTTGTTTCCTGATATCGAGCCATGTACTTCAAGCTTACAATTAGAACATTCTTCGGCTCCCATCGGCGTTAACGAAAATCTCAAGTACCGGCGCAGTTATCCCTCATCAGCGATGAGCGAAGTTGAACTAAGTGTTGATCACCACAGTTTTACTGGGTTAAAGACTTCTACTAGTGGCGGATGCTTTCACGCTACAAGGTTTTATTTTAATGCTATTCGGGGACTCGAACAGAACAATTGAGTGTGAAATAGGTAAAACGGACTTCACCCTATTGCTGACCCAAGAAATAATGCGTAGGATAACTACTAGTAGTGGACTACCGACACCTACAAGTTGCCTGTATTACCGCAGATTTTCAGGGCCTGGATGTGTGACCTAGCCTGCCTAGGTAGGGTCTCTCTACGTTGA
Organism: Aspergillus diversus; assembly: GCA_027569885.1. Classification (NCBI taxonomy): domain Eukaryota; kingdom Fungi; phylum Ascomycota; class Eurotiomycetes; order Eurotiales; family Aspergillaceae; genus Aspergillus; species Aspergillus diversus. Next base: position 231,434 of record JAPDKZ010000050.1, read on the forward strand.
GCCCCTCGTCAGTACATATTAGATACGCGATAGTGGGATAAGCAAGCAATGTTAGAAAGTAACAGAGGTTATTGTTTACTGCTACAGGAAATCTTACCTCTCCTAGGACAGGCAACCATAGACATAGAACCGTAAATCATCGAGCGAAACTGATGGAAGTCCTTCATTAGCTCTTTAGTTCCTATAATATCAAGAGCCAATAACCTTTGGGGTGATTATTTTGAATGCCACAAGCATTGGATGTTATTGGAGAAGGGCCCTGCCTGTGTAGAATTAACACTAATGGCCATGAAGTTGTCACTAGTTAATCCTAAAAAGGAAGATTAGATCACCATGGATCCATCATGGATCCATCCCTACCTACGGAGTAGACAGTATGAACGAATTCCCACCCCGTAGAGAACCTAGAGAACCTGATACACCAAATTCCCCGCCCAATCAGTGACATCAACGACCTCCAGCAAAGCAACGACTACCAAGGTACCCGTAGCGCGAAGAAGTCGACTATCCGCAGCGAGACCATGGCAAATTGGTGAAGTTCCACGGCGAGGCAGATGGACAGAAGGCTGTGTGGAAATCAATCAATTCTCGAAGTGGGTGCCCGTTTTCTTGATAACGCGAGAATGCAAGCCTCTCCGCGCCGCAGAGGGAGGATAGATGGCTCGTGAGCTGATGGAATATCCGTGTCTTTGTTCATTGTTAGAAGATGAAATAAACATGAAATGTAGGAGAAATAATCAGGGACAGAAGCCAGATAAATTGAAACACTAATGGAAAGCAACGCAAACTTGCTAGCTCCATCAAATGCAAAGGCCCCGATTTTCGATTGAGGCACCACGTAGCTATCAAACCACTATTCCTCCGTCGAATATTGTATTGGCTAGTCCACGCCACTAGGAATAAATATTCTGGATAAATTCCCCCAGCCAATAGATTTTAAGAAGACCAATATGGTTATGAGCTGTGGTGTGGGTGGGACACGGGCAAATAGAGGAGGCTGGTGGAGCATGTGATTGGACTAGACCCCAACTTGTATGCCTCAGGCAGGAAGCGTCCACCATGACTTCAGCCCAAACGATCGCCTATCACAATTTGGATTCTCCTCTTCTCCCTCTGGTGAGAACAGTCGGACAGGCACTTGGGGATTATTTCTATCTATTATGCCGGAAGGCTTTTTTACTTTAAAACTCTTGCTCTTCCAGCGCTGCGCGTCTTACCTTTAGTTCTTCATCCTCGTGTATTTGTTGTGTGCTTTTTTCTCCCCAAATGTTCCCACGCCCTTACACACAGCACTAACACACTAATCCGGCCCCTTCCTTGTTCCTTACAACCTGCATCGTCTTTTTAAATTCTCCTATTCCCGCCTTCTGTTTTCTACTTTAACTCTGAAAACTCCCCGAGTTCCTGCGCAATGCAGTCCTCCTCAAGCCTCTCGTCTCGCTCTCAGAGAAGTCCCTCAGCCCAGCACTTCCCGTCGGGCTCCTCGGGAAGCATCGAATCTGCCATGACTTCCATGACTTCCATGACCTCGCAATCCTCCGCACCACGTAGCTCATCAGGCTCGGGAAAATCACAATCCTCGAGAAGCACAGTGGTAAGACTATTTCCTAATTCTCTTGTTTCCCCGACGACACCCGTTTCCTCTTTCCCACGACCTTCCCAGCTAATGGACGACTTTCCACATACAGCCCGATAGACAAATATCCCAAATCGAAAAGAGTGTCACACATCTGCTTGTAGCCACCAAGCAGCTCCTAGAAACATTGACGCAATGGTCTCGTAGGCAAGCCTCCGAAAATGAAGTGTCGGACGTCTATGTGCGCCTGGGATATGAATTCAACCTCGCCTGTCGCGCCTTCAACGCTATCGGGGTCGACACGACAGACCTGGGCCCGGTGCCCGATCTTCTCCGTACAATTCTTGAAGACACTCTCAGCCAAGATGCCTCCCCACAAAGTCTCGATCGCTTCCTGCCCCGTATCCGTGATATTATCATCAATCTCCTTCATGGGTTGAAAAAGAAACAAGCACGACTTCGGTCACGTCAGCAAAGAGAGGAGAATAGGCCGGCGTCAACCCGGCAGGCAAGCTCCGGCAGTATTACGAGCGGAGCCATCAACCAAACCTATGATGATACCCCTTCTATGGCCACTTCCCCAAGACGGGCGGCCCGTCGTTATGACAGTAGTGGATCCCTCGAGGAGAATCCCCAGGCCATGGCTCGAACCTCGCCAACTTCGGGTGACGTGAGAGGCACCAGCTATTCGGACAGAGAAGCATCAAGAAGGGAAGCTCAAAACATGCTGTCCCAACCTACACCCCAAGACAGTGACACAACCCCTAGCGGGTCTGGATACCCTCCTCCCCCTCCACCACCAAAGCAGGACGATGCTATAGGTGCTTTGCAAAGAAGTGGGGAGTTGGAACGCCGCGCGTCTCGGAGGTTTTCGGCGTATCAGATACAAAAACATCTAGGAACGTCCTCTAATGGGGTACCTGTCCTTCCAACTCAGAATTCCCCAATTCCAAATCGCGGCCGTGATGTTAGAGAATCTTTAAATGCCGTCCGTTTGCGTGGTTCCTACGCTCATGGGCGGCAACGGTCGACTAATCGGTCCCATGAGAACGTCATTGCGAAAGCCGTACAACCGCCGCCACCGCCCGAATCTGGCCCTAGTGGGGAAGAAGAGCGCATCAAGCACCGCAGTGAGGCAGCTGCCGCGCCTTCTGCAAATGGCGTGACTCCCACCCAAAATAAACTGCACGGCCCTGAAAATGGCACAGTTGATGGGCCTATCAGGCAACCACCAGAGTTGCCTCTGCCTCAACAAGAACCGTCACTTGCTGACGCTTTCGAACCAGTCAAGGATGTTGTTGCTCGTGCTATCGAGTCGCCAGAAACGCCAAAATTGGACCACCGACAACCTATCACATCGGTCTCTACGCCTCCTCAACCTGCACAATTTTCCCCTGGACAGCCAACCCCGGGCAAAGAGCTTACCTTGTTTCTACAGTATAAAAGCAAGATCAAGAAATACATACTTCCCGAAGGCCCATCTGGATTGACCATAGGGAGACTTCAACTAGCTTTTATTGAGAAATTTGCTTGGAATACCCACAACAATGGTGTTGACCTGCCCGAGATTTACATTCAGGATCCGATATCAGGCGTTCGCCATGAACTAGAGGATTTGAACGATGTAAAGGATCGGGCCGTTCTTGTTTTGAATGTCGATATCCTTGATGAGGTGAAAAAGCACTTTGACGATGAATTTGGTGGAGTCCGTCGTTTAGTTGAGGGTATCAAGGGTGCCCTGGATGGGCAAGAAAGTATGATGCAGCGTGTTTCAGATCGCCAACTAGAGGCCGCAAAGGAAATGGCACGGCTTGCCGCTGCCCCCCCTCTATCTGGTGTCTCGACAACCGAAACCCGGAAGGTCCCGATTTCTGGGAGTGCCGGGCAACTTGCAGAACTCTCAAGCTTGCGGCGCGATCTTGCTGTACTGAGACAGACCTATTCCAGTTTCACATCAGATATTACAAGCTCAATGAACGCCATTCGGACCAAAGCGGGCAGCGTCAAATCTGCTGCCGCGGATGTAGCCGTTCCATCCTTCGAAGGCGATGCTGGCCGCGCAAGGGTTAACTCCGGGAAAAAAGAACTTGCCGACGAGTCCGAACGGTTGGTTGCACGCGTCGATGATCTTCAAGACTTGGTTGAAGATCTACGGAAGGACGTAGTCACTCGCGGTGTTCGTCCACTTCCAAGACAACTGGAAACGGTCGGCAAGGATATCAGCGCTGTCACCAAGGAAATCAAGAAAATGCAAGACTTTCTCCAGCGAGAGAAGCCGGTTTGGACCAAAATTTGGGAAAAAGAGCTGCAGCTTGTTTGTGAAGAACGTGATCAACTCACCATGCAAGAAGATCTTGCAGCTGATCTGCAAGATGATCTTGAGAAGGCCGCCCAGACGTTTGCACTCGTAGAGCAAGCAACCAAACAACAAGCATTGCAAAATTCCGATGGCGCTCCTACAGTACGGAGTACGTCGCGGAAGATGCCTGAACCAACGGCCGACCCTATGAAAGCTAAGGATAGCGTTCTGGGCGAAGTCCGTGCCCTTCGGCCCAATCATGAGTCTCGTCTTGAGGCGATTGAGAGGGCCGAAAAGGCTCGACAGAAGGAGCTGGAGAGTCGCCGTGGTGACCTTTTCCAGAAAGAGCTAGGGACGTTCGTGCAAGAGGGGAAACTAAAGAAAAGTGGAGGTGTGGAAGAGGCAGAAAGGCAGCGTCGGGCCAAAGATGATCGCATTCGCAAGGAGGTCTGGGAGAGGCAGCAAGGTCGCGCGGCTGACACGGAAAATGCGCAGGCAGAGACATCTCCAAGTGCAGAGAAATCTGAAGGCATTGCACCCACAGATGAGGCCGAGGACAAAGGAAAGCAAACGACATCCCAAGTGGATGAGAAGAGTGAAAGTCCTAAGGAACATGACACCACAGATGGCGACCAAGATGCAGATTTGGAATTGCCATAAATCTACCATCTATCGTGTTCAAACCCCTCACTTCTAGGACCGTACCTTGCATTTAAAACTCTCTCCCTCCTTTTTTTTTTGTTTCTCTGTTATTTCCTTCATGTCTTCTCTTCGGCACCAATTCACGCAACTTTGTCAATCCCTTGGATCCTTTCATTTGTTTATTGGCGTTTTCGTTTTGACCAGCCTTTTTCCGTGTCTGCCAATGTCGGGGACAATTTCGCCACCCCGGCTTGATCTAGTCCCCGCATTTTTCCATTTCACTATCGACGATACCCTGCCACATATGGCTTGTTTTATGACTACTGTGACGATGTACGGGGAAGACTTGGGCGGACCTGACCCGTTATCTGTTGTTTTAGCCGGGATGATAACATGATCATAGTCTAATATCTCAATTATTATTTGTCAGCTATACCTATAAGCCCCGTTCCTATAGGCGGATAGATTTTCTTTTACAAATCCCGAAACATTATCAAGAGAGAAGTGAATGATCTAATACAAACACTCGAGCTATAGTAAATATCATGAGGTCGAGCACTTAACACTGACTGATATTAGATATCAGTGCCGTTCGATACGTTTTGGTATCATTGTTGGCATATATTAACTACGAGTAAGCACTCTGTACCTAGGTACTATCCATCCAAAAGATCTGCGATTGTTCTCTGCATCATGCCGATCAAAAAGAAAAGAAAGAGCAATTGAGTTTGAGAAGCTATAAAAAGATGCTACGTAGATCCCTGTAAGTGTAAGCTGTGCTACCTTGAGCAGCATATCAACCAAAACAAAACTACTAATAAAAAGCAAGAAACAAATTTTCCTGAACCTCGCATTGATTGTAGTCCCTCTTCCATGATATCCGCCTGAGAAGAAAGAACCAATCGTAATACGAAAACCAATTCCTTCTCTCCCCATTAAAGTCAATTCGAGTCTCCTTCCGAGGAAGAGTAAAAAAGAAGCCAAAAAAAAAAGGTAAACCAAACAAAAACAAGACGCGACAAGACTGAGATTCGAACTCAGGCCCCCGAAGGGATTTGATCACCAATTTTGCCGAAAGGCAAAGTTCGAGTCAAACGCTTTAGACCACTCAGCCATCTTGCCGGATTAGGTAATCTTTTCATAAAATATGACATAAGATTGGAGAATGCATTTTACGTAAGAATCGTCTCTTGGGGTTTGGGACCAGAAGAAAAAGGGATCTTTTCCCCTCTACCCTAAAACAGCAAAGATGCAAGTAAAGGTCCTTACTATTGCATCCTGTGGTGAAAGTAAGTGTGTAGATCACTGATACCTTCATTCTTTCCTCCACAAACCACATCCGGATACTATTGTCATTTTGTACCCCAGAAATAGTACTCAAGGTCTATTTAAGTATGCTGGAACAGTTGTAGGATCGGAAAAAGAGTCATGCTGAAATACAGCACCAATCTTGTACGTCTTCTGAGCATATTTCTTTGTTCCTAGCCCCCCTTGGTCATATTCCTATACCTCTTTTAAATGAAAATCCATGACTTGTAGGTAGGTTCTCATAGAGGTATAAACGGATAAGTCAACAGACATAGCCTATCCATCCAGGAATATAGGTCTATCAGTAGAAATAATGAATAATTATGTCCTCGGATAGCACCAGAACATGCTCTGTATTTTCCTCTTCTCCTTCCAAGGCTCTGAATGTGGTGGGTCAAGTGGGCTGAGCTAAATTCTCCGACAGTGGATAAGGTTCGGGCCGGACGAGACGTTTGACGAACTAATTATTTCCAACTCTTTTGGAAAAGTGAAAAAAGATGGTTCAAAACAGACATAGTGCAACCTACAACTTTTCCCTGGTTAATCAATGTGGCCTTGGGAGCATACCCAGCTCAATTATGTTCTTCGTCTCATCATGTTTACAAGATGCCTTCCAGCTTCTCAAATGACTTGACTTGTTTGTGCTATCCATGTTTTGGGTCTGCACTGTGCCAAATGTTTTTTTGCAGGAAATCTCTTACAGCCCCTCCTCCATGGCTTCTTAGTATTATTAGGGAGCCAGTACGGCTTCTCCAGAGAATCTGTAAGGATTGCTCCCATATATGAGCTACGGGGGTAAATCCTTCTTCCGCTCGGTGAATAGTAGCCAGCTTTATGGTACGGGAGCTGACGCTGCCACTTTCCCCCGCAAGAAGGACTTATCTAGCTTGCTTGAGGATCGCACTGGAGGAACTTGCGAGGGACTTAGAAAGCCCTCTCACACATACAAAGACTATACCATAGGATGGATCTCTGCGCTTCCGATTGAAATGGCTGCGGCAAAAGCAATGCTAGATGGAGTTCATAAGGACTAACCCGTTGTTCCGCATGACGATAACACCTATATTTTTGGTTATATCGGATCTCACAACAGTGTCATAACATATCTCCCAACTAGCTTGATCGGTGATGTCTCTGCGGCAACTGTTGCTACTCGGATTCGTTCGAGTTTTCAATCCATCCGTTTCGGACTCATGGTCGGTACAGGGGGTGGAGTACCTGCTCGAGCAAATATCCGGTTGGGCGATGTGGTGGTCGGCAAGCCCACGATATCTTGTGGCGGTGTGTTATATTTTGATACCGACTTTGACCGAGCCAGGGTCCCGAACAGACCGCCCGACGTGCTTCTAAATGCCCTTTTCAAGCTTCGGGCGAACCATTATCCAGATAAAAATCACATACCGCAGCTGCTGTCGGAAATGCGAGTTAAATATCCGCAGATGAGAGGTGCTTTTACCCCAAAAGAAGAGGAGCGATTATTTTGTGCTGGGTACAAGCATGACGATCCAACTAAAACATGCAACCAATGCGATAGCCTCAAGCTAGTCATCCAATCCCCAAAGAGCCCAGGTGGCCCTTGGATTCACTATGGATACATATTATCGTCCAGCCATGTTATGAGGAATAGTATTATCCGAGACTGTCTGTCGCAGCAGCATGATAATCTTTGTTTTGGGATGGAGGCAGCTGGGTTGGTGGATAACTTCCCTTGTTTGGTGATTGGAAGAATTTCAGTCTATGCAGACTCGCACAAGAATGATAACTGACAAGGTTATGCAGCCATCACCACAGCTGCATATGCAAAAGAGTTGCTTTGAGTGACTCCTTGTCAAGTCTGAACAGCAAGAGAAAAGCGTCGCCAATACATCCGATTTCATGTTAATATACCCCTTATGCATGGCGGCTGAAACTTTGTTTCTTTGTTTTTTCTTCTTCTTCTTCTTCTTCTTCTTTTTTTTTTTTTTTGGAGGGGGGGGTGGATTTGGAAAGCCCTTTTGGCTCTATAGATTTTTTTTTGTTTCTGCGGATACATTACTTTTTACCCAAGGGTCCTGGAGTTAACTGCGGTTGAGGAACCGGCCCGACCCGACCCATCCATTCATTGCACAAAGATTGGAAGCCGTAATTGGAGAATACATACAAAAGTAAAGATACAGAAATGAATAGTTGAATGTATCGATTCGGCGATTATGATCGACGACCGAAACCCACGAAGATCGTTATGAAGTCCGATAATGGCATGGATGGTCGATCTGCCCCAGCTGTTCCCAAGTGGGGCTGGTAGCAATTGGGCTAACCTAGTTGGGACAAGGCTGAGACCGACCCGCGACGCTAAGTTCTGCCCAGCCGTCCAACAAACAAGCCGAGAGTAGTGCTCAAAGCTCCCAGCCATCGGATTTCTGGATGGGCCGAGTCGGCCTAACAGCAACGGTTGATTTCTCTATTTTCTGCTCCATTCGTGTAAAATTCCTAGATATTTTCTTGACAATATCCTTAATGTTGGTAAATTCCTTTTCTTTTACCTTACTTCCAATACCGTTTGATCAGCTTAACAAGCCCACATTCCGACTCGTGGTACGTATCTTTGGGTCTCGGAATTTCAATAGAACGGCACTGGGAACTAGGCTAACTACGGTATCTCCAGCTCAATGCTTTTCACTCCCTTATTAATTTACGGATCCGCGATCGCGGCAGGTGCCTCAGCAGATGTAGAGGCAGACAAAATACTACGGCGCAATGCAGACATCCAATCCCGACTATCGGAGGCGCCCGTACAAGGCGTGCATAAGATGAGTGATGACGAAGGTGAAAAGTTCTTCTTGGATTACTGGCATTTCGATGAGGATATGCAGATTGGAAACGCTACAGTAGGGGGGCAGCCGGAGAGGGAAGCCCGAGGCGTCAAAAATACGATCGATACTACTACCGAGTACAGTGTCCAGCCCCGGTTATTCCCCTTCCAGCCGTCTTACCTGGCTGGCAGTGAGCAGTTTTTGAACTTGCGCGTCTCACCGCTCGTTCGAAAAGACTTCCAATGCCCTGCAGGGACGGTTGGGTGTGCGTCGATCAACCGACCGGATAGCTGCTGCCATGCAGATGAGACATGCGTGATTGTCCAGGACACCGGATCCGGGGATGTGGGTTGTTGTCCTGCGGGACAGGACTGTTCTGGGACGATCGGTTCGTGTTGGCAAGAATATGTTAGCTGCCCGTCGACTCTGGGTGGCGGATGCTGTATTCCTGGCTATGAGTGTGTGAGCGAGGGCTGTGAGTCTTCTCCGTGCTTGCGCTGGGAGTAGTTCTTGGTTCTAATTTTTCCCATCTAGGTGCCCGCGTATTCACCGTGACTATAACTCTACACTCGACAGTCGTAACGACAACGTCGGTCCAAACCATCCCACCCACAAGTGCTTCAACCACTGTCACAAGTATTAGCACCAGCACTAGCACGAGTAGTGAGAGCAGTACGACACCATCTACCTCCACTGGCGACTTGGTGCCCCCCTCGCGACCGACGAGCTTGTCTACCGCGACAACCTCATCGACGGAATCAATCTGCCCCACTGGATTTTACGCATGCGCCGCGGTCTACCATGGCGGCTGTTGTCGTACGGGCCGAGACTGCGACACCACATCTTGTCCGGTGATTCCCTCTACAACAATCGAGTCCGGAGGAGAAGCAACCATTGTGATTCCCGTCGAGACACCGGAGAGCGGCAGCGGGGGACGATGCGCCAGCGGTTGGTTCAATTGTGCCGATACGGTGGGAGGTGGATGCTGCCCTACGGGATATGCGTGTGGTTCGAGCTGTACCGCAGTTGCGACCGCATCCACGACGGGGACCCTGTCGAAAGAAGCACCACCGAATGAGGGAAGTAGAAGCATCGGAGAGGGAGTGTGGAGGATGCTTGGTGGGAGCGCACTGGGAATGATTTGGATGATGATGTGATGATGTTATGTCATGATTGTACAAAAACTAGAACTGATAATGATGAATGAAATGAGCATATTTAAAATGAAATGAAGCGAGGCCTGAAAGAGAGTGGGAGGGAGAGAGAAAAAGGCTTAGTAGCCCCCGCGTTCCTGAGCGAGGCGGGTTGCGTGGGGATTCATTTTTCCCCCTTCGGAAGCTTCATTGATTCATTGGCGAAGGGCGCCGAGAGTCCCCGAACCGGGTCCAAAAACCTCCCCCAGTCAAGGTAAAAATACTATTATTAATTTAATTCTCATATTATTCGTGAATGCCGGTCGCCCTGTCGGTTTTTCTCCCTTTTTGGCTAAAAAGTTGATTCATACATTTGATTGATTGACTTTGCATCGCTCCGGTGTCTTTTCCGGGCCGTTTTTATCTCACTCACTTGCACCACCTCCGATCCAGTCTCTTTCTCCAACCTTTTCTCCCTCTTCTCTCTTTCCTCTGCCCTCCCCCTTCCTTGATCTTTCTTTTTCGTTCTTCCTCTCTCTCTCTCTCTCTCTCCACTCTCTATTCCCCCCCCCCCCCTTCTTAAATCGCCACCATGTCCAACAACAGCACCCAGAAGCCCCTCCCCTTCGGGTACCAATTTATTGCCGGTGCCGTGGCCGGTGTGTCGGAGGTAAGTGGCGGGATCTGCTTTGAATATATCGGTTAAATGAATTGCGAACTGACCGCGTGACTCTTTTTTTTCCCTTACAGATTCTGGTTATGTATGATTTCCCAGTTTAGCGATTTTTATTTTGGGACATATATATGTTTTCTTCATATCTATTTATCTTGATATTGTATTAACGGATTTCGAATCAATCAGGTACCCGTTGGATGTCGTCAAGACCCGAGTGTAAGTCACCTGTATTTCCCAATTGAGATTCAACAATTACAGAGGAAGAGAAAAATAGCTAACCAAGTCAATTCACAGCCAACTTCAAAAAGGTACCGGTGTGGCCGGCGAGGAATCCTACAATGGCATGCTCGACTGTTTCCGCAAGATCATCCGTAATGAAGGGTATGTCCCATATTCCCTCCCATCTCTATCTCCGAACCGGGAAAAAACATAGAAAAAGGGAAGAAAAAGAAAAATAAAAGAAAACTAAATGATATCCACAGTTTCTCCCGTCTCTACCGCGGAATCTCCGCCCCCATCCTAATGGAAGCTCCCAAGCGTGCGACCAAATTCGCCGCCAATGATAGCTGGGGCTCCTTCTACCGCGGCCTCTTCGGTGTTGAGAAGCAGACTCAATCGCTCGCCGTCCTGACCGGTGCTACCGCCGGTGCCACCGAGTCCTTCGTCGTCGTTCCCTTCGAACTCGTCAAGATCCGTCTCCAGGATCGCGCCTCCAAGTACAACGGCATGCTGGATGTCGTCCGCAAGATCGTCGCCTCCGAGGGTCCCCTGGCCCTGTACAACGGTCTCGAATCCACACTCTGGCGTCACATCCTCTGGAACGCTGGTTACTTCGGGTGTATCTTCCAGGTGCGCGCGCAGATGCCTGCCGTTGAACCGGGCAACAAGTCGCAGCAGACCCGTAACGATCTCATCGCCGGTTCCATCGGTGGAACTGCCGGTACCATCTTGAATACTCCTATGGATGTTGTCAAGTCGCGTATCCAGAACACTACCAAGGTCCCCGGCCAGGTGCCCAAGTATAACTGGGCTTGGCCTGCCCTGGGCACCGTGTTCAAGGAGGAAGGTTTCGGTGCTCTGTACAAGGGTTTCATCCCTAAGGTGCTTAGGTTGGGCCCCGGTGGTGGTATCCTCTTGGTTGTGTTTACCGGTGTGATGGATTTCTTCCGCACAATGCGCGGTGAATAGAAATATTAACAAAAAGAAAAAAAAATTAATCTAGAAAACAAAAAAAGGAGACAAAAGACGAAAAATACAGGAGGAGAAGGGGAGTTGGGCCAGATTTTCCCATGCAATTCATAGATTGTGCATATATAGTATTACATGGTTAGATTATTGCGCCATAGAGAAAGGGAGAGACATTCAACGCGGTTCCACCATCTTTTCTTTATTTCTATACCAAAATGACTGTTTAAAGTTTAGAGGTTGAAATTAATTGGACGCTGTATATTGAAAGAAAATGATAGCCGACCTTAATAATAAGCCATTACAGATGCGGACCCAGTAATCATGTAGCACTGTATAAAAAAAACTCGAGGCTTTAGGTATAAAAATCAAAATACAAAGCAGCCATGCGCAAGTTTCCGAAATAATATGGGAAGGGAAAGGGAATCGCGAGACGCAATGTATTAGGGATAGCAAAGGAAACAGGGTATCGATGTAATAAACAGACCACGAGGTAAAACACAAGAGCGTGCCACAGAATATATATGGTGCTGACTTGGAATTTCCAGATGTGGTAAAAAAAATATAAAGAAAAAAAAATGAAAAGCAAGAAAGAAAAGAAAGAAAGGAATATAGTAAAAACAGCGAATTATGCTCTGCCCTAATCACCACGATGCGCTGGGGCAAAATAATAGAAGTCAAAAACACAGGTTCACGAGATATAAGAGCTTGTAAAAATCAGAGCAACATTGCATCGTAGTAGTAAACCAAGCACAGGAAAAGGGAAAGAAAAACTGGGGAAAACACAAATCATGAAGCAGAATGGTATGTCAAGACTTCCGCGTACGCCGGTCGAGTACCCCCATCCGTTTGACGCCTTTGTATGCAACAGTTCATGACATGGAAAGAGAGAAACAAATGGCGGTTTAGATAGCATGAGAAGAGAGATGGTTCTAATTCATGTCCATCGCATATTCATCTTCCTCCTTGAAGCTCATGCCTGCGTGGCCAGAACTGTTCCAGTATTGCGCCTGACCAGCTCCTCCATTGCTGCCGCTGCCACCGCCGTTGTACGAGGGGCTAAGGCTCTGCGGGCTTAGTCCGCCATTTGCTGATACGGCATCTCCCGCGAGGTTGGTGTGCTTGGGCACTCGGAGGCCGCTCCCGGGAGCGCGACTATAGTTGAAGCTGCCCGGGTCATTCTTCTCCAGTGCATCCAAGATCTCTGTCCGCATGCGTTTCTCCTCCTCAGTTTGCTCAAACGGCCAGGTGCCTCCAAGGCTGCTAATAAGCTCCGCCAGTTCCGCCTCCTGCTGTAGTTTGACATGTAGTGACCACATCAGATCCCTCATCCATCCGACAGCACCATTAAGAATGTCTCCCTTGTTAGGCCCTTTCTCTTTCTCCTCAATGGGTAAGCCCATGGTGATATTCCCGGCGGCGCGTCGTCCAGTTCCGCCTGCCAGAAGTGATGTGGCGGCATTCGATCCACTGCCTGTACCAGACATGGCAGAGTTGTTGACAAGCTGTTTTCGAACTTTATCGTCCTCCAACCGGTGCTGGGGAACCAGGTGGGAAAGATCCTGAATCCGTTCGTTGATGTTATCACGCCGGCGGCGCTCAACGAGGTTGTGTGACGCTCTCCTACGTCGTCGTTTGGCTTCCTGGGACTCTAGATCTTGGGAATTACCGGGCATGTGAGTATCAACCTTGGCCGGCAAGGAAGCGTGCTTTCCGGATTTCAGGATTTCGGAAATACCTGCGTGATGAGAGGGATGGCCGGGAGATGAAATGGGGGATTCCGCATAGGAATGCGCACTTCCCGGTGTTCCGTCCCATTGGTTCGAGAGGGTTTTCTGGTGTCGGTGTTGAAGGCCAGTCCGGATGGGTTGACTGGGGAAGCTTCCAGACTCTGGTGTTCCAAGCGTCAGACCGCCCAAGGCGGGTGTCTTGGGGGTCATGGGACTGCGTGCATCCATGGAAGAACTAGTTTGTATGGCGGGGCGGCCCTTGGCGCTCAGATAATTTTGGTCAAAATGAGAGCCGGCGCTCTGCATGTGGGAAGAGCTAAGTTGTCCCTGGTTCATAGCCCGAAAATGGTCATAGTTGAAGCTGCTCTGCAGAAACGGGCTGTGGATTGGGGCGCCATCGGGAGTGTTTGAATACATATGTGACATCTGCCCTGGATGGCTCATGGAAATTCCTCCGCCGGGGTGTTGGTCCTGAAGGTAGTTTTGTTGGAGGCCATTTTGTCCATTGATTTCTAGGTCTAACAACTCATCTGTGTCAATTCCAGAGTTTCCGAAATTAAAGCTTGAGGAAAGATTTTGCTGGGAGCTGAATGGGTAGGACATGAATCCGTTGTTCTGCATGGTTAACTCCGAGGGGTCGACCCCTTCATTGGAGTTTCCGAACTGGTTGGGCATGGAGTATCCGGACTGCGACATCATGAAATGGGTAGAGTCACTGCTGTGATCGTCAGGCTCATTCTTTATGAACATGCTCGTCTCAGTCATGGTGTAGCCAGGCTGAGCAAGCCCTCAAACCCGAAGTCGACTGCTTGTCCACAGGGAGCCCTTACGATCCAAGTTTCAAGTTGAGGATAAAATTCAGAAACGCGGGGTTTGAATATGAGCAAACCCCGGATTGAAGGAGGTATCTCAGCCGAATGTGGCGGTGGGAAGCACTTGTTGTAAGATGACGGGTGATAGTGTCTAAGTGATCCGAGACAAGAGGAGGGGCTTAAAAGATGACAAGAGAGGGAAACCTGTGCACACCAGGTCAACCATTAGCATCCATGCCTCCTTGGAAAAATGGCTGTCTTGCGATCCCGGAAATGCCTGTATTCCCAAAGGAGAATAAAGGAGGCAACCGGGAAAATCAGCAGAGAAAGCGAGGGTTTACCTACCAAAGATTGAGTAAATGCGCACTTGTAGAATTAGTCTCGTTGGGCGATATATTGAGAGGATGATTATCTGGAGTGAGATTGCCTGCGCAAAAGAAGAGGGTTGATTGCTGGGGCAAAATTGACTGGTAGCGGTGGGAAAATGTGTGGTCAAAGGTATGCGTTCGAAAGCGGACGAGTGGGAAAAAGACACCACTATCGTGAGTGGATTCCAGACTGTAATAGGCCAAATCGTCGATCGTTTGGCCACGCAATACGATTAATCAGCCTAGAGGATTCTGCTGTGAGTGACCGGAAAATTTAAGAGAAAAAGGAAAAATAAATGACGATGATGATGAAGGGGCCAAGATATTAAAGCAAAAAAAGAAAAGAACAACTAAAATTGTCACGAAAAAGCAAAGCGTCAGAGTGAGAGGGAAAGTCGAGAAGGCGTGGCCATAAGCGAGGAGTGAGTGAGACCAAAGACGGCCAGGGCGAAGCAGTCCGCGGAGGCAACAGCCTCGATCAGTGGGGACGGGTCGATAAGGGCAGAATGGCAAACGGGAGAGGCGGGGGAGGGATAAGGCGCTCACGGTGGCACTGGAATGTCTCCTTCCCACAGGAGAAGTATGCGGCAAGGCTGCGATACCAGAAGATGACGACAAGAGGGAGAAGAAGTCGACTCGACGGAATGAGACTGGAAGATAGAAAGAGGAGATCCTTGACACAGCGTGGGGGAGAAAATCCCTCTCGAAACAAGAGAGGGAGAGAGGCGGTGGGCGTTGATAGGGGCACAAGGCGGTCAGGTCGGCAGTAATGGAGCTTCCTCTGTGGTTCCTGGGAGTGGGTTTCCTTGGGGAGAGGGAGGGTGTTGTTCCTTTGGTTGCCGTCAAGTCGGGTCTTTTTCTCCGTTAGGTAATGTTATCAACAATGGTTCTTTCCCCTTTTTTATGGTGGTCGTCCGATATAAATTCTCTCTCCTCTCAAGCCATCTTGGAACCCCGTTCCCCGCTTTAGTTCAACCAGGAAGTCCGCTCCGTGCAGGGGCCCGTGAGACTATGCTTCGAACTGCCCCGCGGTGAACTCAGGCTGTTGGGGTACCCTTTCTAGGCAAATTGGATCGTCGAATAAGCGCCCCCCCGCGAACTGTTTCCCACCCAAATGCGATCGCTGGGGTAACAAACCCCGCCGTGGGAATGAGCGATCCCAGTAATTCCGCGTTGCAACTGGCGCTACACTGGCTGTACCAGCTCCAAGGTTCCTAGTTCTCTGGCCATCGAACACGGGAAATTCCTGGTCTGAGGATTCCAATGATAACGCAAGAGGGGTAATGATTCCGTCTTACTAGACGCTTCACTCAAGCTTCCAGGAGTACCATCCATTGCTGGGTTTTCCCGTGGTACACCCTCACCCTGCTCTCACTCTCTGAGGGGGGAAAGAAAAGAGAGAGAAAAATAACACGGCCAAGAACAAGAGAGACTGCCGAAGACCATAGCAGACGTAGTAACGAAAAGGGTACTCACTAGATAGATGAATTTCTCGTCGCATAGAACTGGGGTGTTTTTTTGGCGACTAGTTGGCCTAAGACAGTCAGCTTCCTTGAGTCAAGAGAGACAACGGGGAACACCCCAGGAGCCCTGAGGTCGAAGGGCGGAAGTAAATAGAATATAACAGAAGAACAAGTGTAACAGCATCGACATAGGAAGAACCCCTCCCGGGGGAAGGCTTCTCCCCGCACTTGGTGGATATGCCTGAAACCCTGCGCAGTCCAGGAAGCCGCTCCTTTCTGCAGAGGAGGGGCTTTTGTTGACCACCGAATGGTAAATCTGTCGGAATGAGGGGATACAAGGAAAAAGGATGGTTACTTACATGTGCCCTGTACGGTATACAGCCTTGTCGAGCCACGGATGTTTATACTGAAGATGAAAAACAAAGATGTTAATTGCCTGCCACCCTTATAGAGGGGGCCATAAGAAAGTATTAGATTCGGAAAAATTCGGGCCTTTGGGACGGTATACTTGGTAGTGATCAAATAAGAAACAGAAACACCGGTGGAGTGTCCACACGCTTTTCAACGATGCTTGGTCACGATGGATCGAAACGCGAAGGGAGCCAGAGGAAAGATGACTTGCAGCCAGGAGGGACGGGGGGGTTGAGACTTTAAAGCCTCTGAAGACATTCTACGCAGCCTCTCATTTGATACACCTCTGCAAAGGTCATGCACGGCGTCGATCCCCAAATCGCTGAGGCTTGATAATCTACAGATGGAGATTACGCGCGTTACTCATCTTCAGCAAGGAAAATAACTAGGAAGGGGAAGGGGAAGGGGGGAAGATGAGGCAGGACCAGTGGCGATGAAGGAAACAAAAAGAAGCTATGTGAACATGGAGGGTATCAGCAAGGACTTCTGGAAAATAATAATCAGGGAAAATGGTGTGGTTGGTTGAATGGATATGGTGGAGGGTCAGGTCAGATATTCAACATCAAGGAGGGTGGTACAGTTGAAAATGGAGGAGAATAACTTCCACTCCAAATCCCATGAGCAACCAGGTACTACTATATCTGTCACCTGTTGCTCCTCTGAGGCGACGTCATGACTCACTCGCGTCAGCCTCTGTCGTTTTCTTCTTGTTCTTCTACACCTCCCCACCCCTCCTTCAAAACTTGCTTTGATAAAAAATTAATTATCATGCGTTTTATTTTAGTCCCTCGGACTTACGAACCGAAGTTGGCCCTGATAGCCTCAGGAGGAGGCAGGATGTATCAGTTGCCTGGTCGGGCAAAGTCCAAACATACCGATCATTCACACACTTTGGAGGAGTGACCAAGAAACGTGAGTGTTTCCGATGGTATTTCCCAGAAAGCAAAAGAAAGAAAATAGAAACACAAAAAAAAGAAGGGAGGGGGGGTTGGAGAGGGAGAAGAGCAAAAGAGATATGACATCACACCTTTTAATTATCTAGGGCTTTGGCCGTTACGAGCAAAAAAAGAAAAAATAATCAGAACTAACCTAAGACCTCTTCCCAGCATAACACTCAGAGCGGCTTTTGGGGAATGAATGGAAATTCTGATTCCCGGACACCATGTGGAAAGAATGGACAGTGGAAGAGAGATCTCCGTCTAGTACCAGCTACAAAGACTATCATTTGCTCAGAAGTCTTTCAGAAGTTTGGATCGAAGGGCACTAGGAGGATCGACAATAGCTGGAAACAACACCCGACACCTCCATGAACGGTGCCCATTACCAACAAAGATTCGAAATCGAAAAGGATGGGATACCTTGGAGGTTGGTGGGCAAGGAGTTTAATTTCTCGTAAGTACAGATACTTGGTGTCTGAAAGTCGGAATTACTAGATTCAGGATTCCCTCCTTTGTCGTCACCGAGGTCAACAGTGTGATAAATCTCCTCCACGAATGTAGCTACCTACATCTTACGCCGTCCGAGCGTTTCTGAAAGCTGACACACAGAGGAGGGTCCGTGACACTGCAGCCTGTCGCCTGCCGAGAAGGATTGCATTAGGATTCCAGGCAATAGTCTCTGATAGGCAGATTGCAAGGGAAGAGAGTTTGAACATGAGGGAGATCAAAATGGGACACGATACTTTTTGAGATATTTTAAGGCAATATTTGTCTCTGAGTTCGTCGCCTTCCAAAATACCGTATCCGATTTCTCTATTAACTTCGACCCCTCCTTCCAGTATACTGATAACATTTACTTGGTTTTGGCTCTATATTTCAAATATAAGCGAATGCGCGATCTTTTCCCTTTTGATCGTAGATAATTTGGAATATAAGTCATCGAAGAATGTGGAGAAGCCACTCAGAAGATACGCTCGAGGCGGCCTCAAGGAATGCTGTCAAAGGTATCCACCAATCACCATCCCCAGTTCGTATTACTTATCAGCTTGGAGGGACCGAAATCTGCCTAGGAAATAGAGAGGTGAGATGCCAGGTATGTGAGAACCTGAGCTGAGGTCCAAGTATGAACGGTTAACTCCGTTCCAAGGAATTGTACGGAAATGGTCTGAAGAGGCAAATGCAGTACGCATAATGGATACCAAGCATTCATTACCGGCCACTCAAAAGCGCACATAGTCTGTTATGGAATGGTAATGGCGATTATCGCAGTTGAAGGATTTCTCGGAGTGTGAGTTTCAAAAGGATAATGGGGGGAGGCGCTAGCAAATCGCAAAAAAAAAAAAAAGGAAAAGGAAAAGGAGACGTAATAGAAGTGCGGAGTAAAAAGTTAGTGGGAAAAAAAAGGAAAAGAAAGGAAAGGAAAGAGGACAGAAAGAAAGAGAAAACGAACTCGCAATTGACGATTGATATTGGCTCCCGCAAATTTGTGCCCGTCCCGTCCCGTCAAGGTTCGGAGTGCATGGCTGATATCCACGGTAGCTGCAAGGAGAGGGCAGGGAGTGTGTGGGATGGTGATGAAGGAGAGGACAGGGCTCACAGGATTCGCATAATCATATTTTGCGCCCAATACTTTGCCACCCCGCAATGCGTACTTCTCCTCCCATCAATTCCTGTTTCCAGTAGCCCGCTTGATTGCTAAAGCAAGACCTTCTTGAAGAGGAGGGGTAGCATGTTGCGTAGAAATAATTACCAGAGGAGATAAAATCCATACTACTACCTTATGACATGAAAGGAACAAGGTTTAGAACATGGGGCAAATCATCGGAAAGCAGCCGTCTCACTAACTCGATATTATCAGTCCCTGTCTTACCAGAAGATGATGATGATAGAGGGTAGTAGAATTCGAAGTATCTATTCGACGCTAGTTCTCCTGCTCTGATGGAGGATGGACTTCCCAGCTCCCGACCTTGGACTCTTACTTGAAACTGATTGATGGCTTGTTCGTCCGGAGCGGGAAGGGAGGGCGATTTGTTCCGTCTGCTCCGAACTTCAAGCTAATGAGGGGAAGGAGGGGGGTTGTTTTTGTAATGTCTCTGAATTGGAGATGTTCCGTTCAAATGTACACTATTAAATGCATACGACCTCAGTAGCCGTAGTACATACATAAGTTCAAGAGACCAAGCAGGAGCTTTGGCATTAACGGACACTCCTGCCGAAGATCGGGGTTGGGGGTGGACCATGGATCGCCACCCGGCTTCAGTTAGCGTGCCCCGTTTCTTTTCAAGATTGCCCTACCTCATCCTAAAGGAGGGGCAAAACGAGGCTAAAATTAAATAAATATATGTAAGGAGGGGCATCGCCAGAAACAAAATACGCTCTGAGCCTTGGGATGTGGTCGAAGGAGACTTACAATTTAGTGGGTTTGGTGTGGAACTAGCAGGTCCGCAGCTAAGGACAGGCAACTTTGGTGGGTGGGTGGTCAGTGGTCACCAGTAGCGGAAACAGCGCTAAACTGGCCTTTCAGACTTTGGGCGGTGGCGGAACCCTCCAATAACCTCAGACATGGAGGGTAGGTATCCAATCAAGTGTATCGGCTCAAGGCTCCTGGGGCTCTTTGCAAGCTTTCATTGGTTAGTCACAGCGAACCTGGGGTCATCAGCTCTATTTTAGGACTAGTCTTGTCATCTGGACACCGCCGCTATGATACCTGCCTCTGATTGGCCATAGTGCCCTGGCCACCCAAACCTGGAGCAACTCAACTTCCATTCCACCTGGTTTGATGAACCTTAGATACTACCAACAAAGGGATTTGTGGCTCTCTTGGTGTCGGAGCTACTATCGATCGCTGGAGGGGCTCTCGTACAATAATTTCATGACTCCAGGCCTTTGCATCACCCCAAGCGTACTGGTATGTAACCTTCCTCAGTCTTTTGAACCTTTTGTCTTGATGCGATACCTTGCTCGCCCTCAACACCCACACCCCATCCCCTCCCCCTCTTCTCGTTCTCCCTCTCCTCTGAGGTCAGATGACAGAATGTCTAATATTGCAGCCTGTCGAGGTGATCTCAGTCTTGAAATACCGCAGTCCCTTGACGTTACCCTAGACGATTACTCAACTTTCACCCCCCTTCACTGTTCTCCGCAGAGCTCCCCACCCAACCTGCCAACCCTCGCATTTTCAACCTTCGGTTAAGGATCTGCCCTCTATTCTGCCCTCGTAGGTTGGGGCGCTTATTTGTAGCATCCGCTGCTTGAGGGTGCCTCCTTCACACAATTCCGGGCAATATTGTCATTCTGTGGGCCCCACGACGACAACAGCAGGAGAATTTCCAGGGAAACAAATCGGGGTTATTCTATTATCGGGTTCTAGGTTGACCCGACGATCACAAGCTTATCCGTTTCCTTGCTCAGCAGGAGGCTACTATCGATAAACGGGCTGCCCCGTGCCCAAGCTCTAGTCCGGTTGTGCAGCAGTCATCTGGCCTGCATTCTCCTGGCCCTATCATTTGGTTTTTCCTACTCCTAGGCGCTTTCCCACCATTACTCATATCTGCAGATCATCTGCACGCGAATACTGGTTTCCGCCGTGCATAGTCCCTGCAGCGACCGCTCTGCCTGAGGTCCCAATTTCCATCCTCAGTGGCTTGCAACTCATTTACACTAAAGCGACATCAGTATACTCTGCAACCACGGCCACCATCCGCCCTCCTGAACAGAGACGCACCCGGATTTAAACAGGAAGGCCGAAGCTAGAACCATGGCCACTAACTCATTCCGCGACTCAGTGAATTCACTGGGCTGGTCCCGACGAGAAGCTGATGCTCCCGTAACCACTAACTCGTCCACTCCATTCCTATCAAGGTTACAGTCTATGAACCCATTTGGCCAAGGAGAGGGCTATCTACAACTTCCGACTCATGAAGCTCCGGGAGCTCCGCTTCCGGCTGCGACTCGAAGGGAAGAGGAGGATGGGTTCTTTGCTTGTAAGTCTTTGAAGCTCATGACCGATCCCCGAAGTACTAGACATGCCTTGATTTGTTGCACTGCCCAGTCCAGGTGACAGGAATTTAGTTCCTGCGTCTGAAGGTGATTTTCAGATGGCCAGAGCGGCTAACCACTCTCACTCCATCCATCCTGGATCTGTTTTCCTTGTCACTCGTATAACATATTTACTTTTTTTCTCCCTGGGCTTTTGGTTGGGGGGGGGGGGGGGGGAGAAAAAAAAAAAAAAAAAAAAAAAAAAGAGTATTAATAAATATATTGAGC
Organism: Aspergillus diversus; assembly: GCA_027569885.1. NCBI lineage: Eukaryota > Fungi > Ascomycota > Eurotiomycetes > Eurotiales > Aspergillaceae > Aspergillus > Aspergillus diversus. Next base: position 253,033 of record JAPDKZ010000050.1, read on the forward strand.
CCCATCGGAGTGTGATCATTCAATTTTGAAAATCCGACGTTCTGGCTCAGGTTCAGTCTGACCTGGCTATATGACTATGCAAACTCCGTTGGGATGAAGAACCTATCTGATATCGTTGC